>PVIR01017986.1:0-24281 GCA_004026965.1 Petromus typicus
TTACTGTTAATGCGTAGACTTGTTCTAGGAACTGAAATAAGAACAAAAGTGAGATTTCTGGAGGTAAAGGGGTTTAATTCTTTGTCTTTCTCTTCTTTTTTTCTGCCCCAATTATGATACAACGGATGAAGAGATAACAATGAAAATGAAGACCATATATAATGGGGACTATGGGATGGGGAATATGGGATCTATGTGCACTGAAAATACCATGGTACTCCTAAACAATCCTAGACATCCAAAGGATTTCTTTAGATTCTTTGTAGTGCTGGGGGTTGAAACAGGGAACTCATGCATGCAAGGCAAGGTTTTACTACTGAACTATACCTGGAGCCCTTTTTCATTCTTATTGAAATCACTGTTAGCCAAACTTAATTCTGGCTGACAGAGGCAGTGACTTATAAAAATATACCTTTGGTTTTTATACAAAGAACAACCTAAGGTATAAAGAAGATCAGTGTGATGTGAAAACTAAAGATGATGCCAGGTGCATGCCTGCAATCTGAGCACTACAGGAGGCTGAAGCAGAGGATCAATGCTAGAGTTGCACTAGAGCAAATGAGCGAGACACTGTCACAACATATAAAATAAGTTGGCCTATAATGCCAGCACTCTGGGAGGCTGAGGAAAAAGGATCACAACTTTGAGCCAAAGCTGGGTAACTCAACAACAATTTAATGATGACACTCTGTCCCACAGTAAAAATCACAGGGGATATAGCCCACAGACACAGTATAGAGGAGCTCAGTCCTGTAGGACCACCCAAACAAAAACCAAAACTAAACAAAGAGGTGATTATGTACCAAATTATGAATACATGGAAATATAGTCTAGCTGTAAGAAAACTTGGGATCTAATAACTTCTAGAATCAAAACTTTTTTTTTAAGGTACTTGAGAATAAACCCAGGGCTCTTATACAAAGTAATAGTCCCAACTCTTTATTTTGATACAAAGCCTCACTAAATTGAAAATTGCCCAGGCTGAGAATGAATTTATGATCTCCCTCCTTCAGCCTTTCCAGAGTGCTGGAATTACAGGCATGGACCACCATACTCTGTTAAAAGAACATTTCCTTATTCCTTGATTTTTTTTTTTTTTTAATGCTGAGGACTAAACCCAGGATTATATGAATGGTAGACAAGTTCTCTACCAATGGTTTATACATCAGTGCATTTGGGGAGTTTTCAGAGCTTTAATTAGGTTCTCAAAGGATTTATGACCCTCCTAAAGTCTTGAAGTTTCTTTTCTCATTCTTCCTGTTAAATTTCCAATATGTTTCCTCATGCTCAATCTTTAAAAAAAAAAAAGCTAGTTAATATAATCTCTAATGTGTGTGTGTGTGTGTGTGTGTGTGTGTGTGTGTGTGTGTGTCATTCTTTTACTTTGAACATGATTAGAATTTCTGTGCATTTTGGACCCACTTGATTGTAATTCATTTTCTATTCACTACCTTACCTCCTCGGGGCAGTTCTGTGTGAAGATAAGCCAGTCCTCTAGTCACAGAATGAGCCAGACGGCAAGAGCTGACCCAGTCACTTGTATGGAGACTCAAATACTTGCATAGAGATCCCTATATGAAAGAAAAAATGTAAAAACAAAACAAAGAGAAAAAAGAAGGAATTAATTTAAGAGGAAGAATTAAGGTTTGCAACATTATACAAGATTTGCATAGGAATGAAGACTTAATGAACTACTTTACAAAATCTTGAGAAAGGAAGCAATGCATATATCTGTGAAGAAAGAAGACAGGAAGAGAAGAATTTAAATATTAATTATGTCTGCAATATTAAAAATTATGAATGGGGTTCTTTCCTTATAAATGCTTTGTGATAAAATTAACTTGAAAAAGTATATCTTTTACCAGTACAAACTTTTTTTAATAGTTTATAAGCAGGAAACAGAAGGCTTTTATAAATGTAATAAGCTTCTTATATCTGCGGGTTTCATATCCATGGATTCCACCAACGCAGATAAAGCATTACCGAAACCTGTGGACCATAGCTTAATAGTGAGAATGCTTGCCTAGCAGTATCACAAAAACAAACAAAACAAAAGCAATCAATCATATGGAACATGTACATACTATTTTTTCTTGTACATGAATTAGAGACGATGTGCCTGAGATACACGAAAAAAATACCACTTGCTATTTCACGTGAATAGCTCGAACATCTGTGGATTATGGTATCTCTGCGTCTGTGGGATGGGTAGGGTAAGTTGTCCTGGAACCAGTCCCCAAGGAGACTGACACTTTGCTACTCAAAGTGTTTATCCACAGACTACTCCCAGTCTCTCATGAAGTAAGGAGCTTTACACTAGAATGAGTATCTATCAAATCACTGCTTCATTCACTAAGAAAATCTACCTACCAAATAACAGAAAAGAAAGGAGGAGGAGTGGAATAAACAGTATAATTAGTGATGAACCTCATTCAAATTCTTGCATGAGCTCCATATCGCACTGGAGCCTACTCTTAATCAGACATGAACCAGCAATACTCTTTATAATAGAAGTCTTCCCCAAAGTCTGATTGACAGTATAAATGAGTTTGTTATTATGAAGAACTTACATTGGGATAATACTCCATCACAAGCAAGTATTCCATGCGCCCGTCTGCAGTGACTCTCTCATCTCCAACTATAAAGCGAGCAATGTTGTCATGTTCCATCAAAGGCACTCGGTAAATATTTTTTTCATTGATAAAATTTTGACGATTTGCAAAGGAAAACACTTTTACAGCAACTGGACGCTCATCCAAGGAACCTTTATATACTGCTCCATATCGACCTCGGCCAATCAGCTGCAAGTTTGTTTTTAAAAAGGCAAGGCATTAATTCACATCAAATTGAATGATCAAACTTACTAAGCAATCAAATACAAATCATATGATATGTCACAGCTTGCTACTGCTTGCAATCACTATCAAAAACTACTGACCACAACACAGTACAATAGTGACCTTGCATGATATGATCATTAACTTCTTGGGAAAATGTAGGATTCAGTCCTTGGAATTTGTCATCAGGATGTGAGGACTGCCACGTACATACTACACAGGCTATTTACAGACATTTTATTCTACTTTGAGAGCTACTGCTCATTCCAGTATGGCAAAAAAAATGAGATTTTGGCAAACTTTTTGTGTATTTTTAATTTTTATGACACTCCTCTTTATCCATGGACAGAGACCAGATATTTTGGCCCTGTGAAAAAAGCTGCACAAGCAGAACTGTCTTCAGCAGAGATGGATGCCACTGCATTCCCAGGAGCTGGTGGCCCTGCCACTGCAGGAGTGAAGGAAGGACTCATCTCACTGCAAGGACCTCACTTGTAACAATGCATGACTGCTCAGATGCAAATGCTGAAAAACACCCCAGTGTGGATTTTTAGTTCACAGGACTGGCTCCTTCCTGGTTTCGTTGTTGTTTTTTAGAAGGAAAATAACATGAATTGATAAATGAAGTCTGACCCACCATTACTTGCCTATATAACACACCTCTCCTCCTTTTCTGCATATCATTATTCTTATACAAACTAAAAAGAAAATATTTTGTAATATTCTCCAATTCCATAATGGTAAAAAGGGTAATGATTGAAAGTTTTTTTGGTCATACTCTTGTAATTTCCCAAAACTATATTTTAAAGTATTTATTTATTTTTAATTTTTTGAGACAGGGTCTCACTTTGTAGCTCAGGCTGGCCTCAAACTCACAGTAATTCTCCTGTCTGAGTATTACTCCCAAGTGCTGGAATTACAGGCATGGGCCTCCACAGCTGGCATTGTGAAATGTGGTACTGGGGATCGAACTTGGGATCTTGAGTTTGACAGGCAGATGCTGGAACCACTGAGCTAAATTCTTGGCCCTTAAAGTTTTTAATCTAAGATAAAATGCACTGGCTGAATTTATAGAATAGGCAAAAAATAATCAGCTCAATAATTATTTATACTGAAAAAAGGTATTGCTGCCATAAGCTTCAGTGTTTATAAAAGTATATTTTCTATTTTATAAAGCTATAAAAGAAAGTATAAAATACCACTTGTAGTTCATTTTAAAAAGGAATTATTCTCTTTTTTTTTTTTTTTTAGGTTTTTTTGAGACAGGGTCTCACTTTGTAGTTCAGGCTGGCCCCAAGCTCAGCCTCAAACTCATATCACAGCAATCCTCCTGCCTCTGCCTCCCAAGTGCTGGGATTACAGGCGTGAGCCACCATGCCCGGCACTGTGGTATGTGGTACTGGTTGCTGCTGGGAGTGAGTCTCCACGCCCAGTATTGTATGTGGTTACCAGGGAATTGAACCCGGGCCCTTGCACTTGCAAGCCTGGTGCTGGAACCACTGAGCTAACTCTCCGGCCCAAAAAGGAATTATTCTTTTCTTCATCATGATAACAAACCTATCTGATTTCCTTTGAAGTTCTGTTTTATGGCCTTGAATATTTTGTATAGATGGTAACTTCTAAAGATTTGTTTAAAGTTAACATCTAAAATGGAGTCACAGCAATATAGTCCTAACAGGGCAACATCTATAGCTCATGGAAGAGTTCTCATCACTGTGATAAGCCCTGGGTCAGTGTCTTAAAACTTCTGATGTTGAGATACACAAATAATCAGAAAGAATTTAAGTATATCATTTCCCAAAAAGGAAAGTCTCCTGTCTAATTCTGAAGTGTATCAATAACCAGGTATTCCCAAGTACGTTAAATATGTTAATTTGTATTTACTGAAAGACTTAACTTAGTGCTACAAAATTTTAAGTTAATCTCAAGTAAGACTCTTACAAATCTATATATTTTTAAAAACAAATTTATGTTGCAAACATTATTGAGTAGGGAAGTCATTAAACAATAGTCCTTATTTTGTTAAAAGAGAACTTTGGGATTACTATATGAAGAATTTTAAAAAGGAAATCTGACAATATCATGAAGTTTGTCTCTCTATCAGAGTTGATTAAAAATGTCTTTCAGGATGGAAAGTGCTTCTACAGGGTACTGTGATAACAATGACACACAAACAAAAAGTCTTTATTTATATAGTTCACACAATACTCAATACTTCAAAAGGTGCTCAACTTTTTTTTTGAGATCTAACTCAGGGCCCATTCATGTGTCAGATAAGTGCTCCACAATGACTTAAACTCTCATCCCAGATCATATTTATAGAAAAAGTTTAAAAATAGCCTTAGTACTATATAATTAAATGATAACAGATTTCTGCTTATACAACATTAAGTTATTTGAGTTCGCTCTGTTTTCCTGAATTGGGAATTCACTTCTATATATCTCTTGTAAGACTGCTTTCATTGTGTCCCACAAGTTCTAGTAAGATGTACTGTCATTATCATTTAATTTAGAAACTGTTATTTAATATCCATGCATTTATGAAGTTTTGGTGGTTTCTTTTGCCAGTGATTTCCAACTATAGTTTGAAAAAATGCACGGGATGACTTTTACTGCTTTGCATTTACTGAAGCATGTTCTATGAGCTAGCACATGGTCTATTTTTAAGAATGTCCCATGACCTCCTGAGAAGAATATGTATTCTGATGTGGGATGGAATACTCTATAGACATTTAGTAAGTTCACTTGTTCAAAAGTTTGCTTCAGTTCTAATATTTTATTGTTGATATTTTGTCTAGTTTTTCCGTTCATTTGTAACAGAGGGGTACTGAGGTTCCCCCATGACAACTGTGTTTATTTGATTTTTTTTTTGTTAGTTATTATTGTTTTATATAGTTGAATGTGTTGGTATTTGGTGCATATATATATATATATATTTATAATTTTTATCTCTTCCTCTTGGATTTTTCCTTTACAGGATTAGTGATCTTTGTCTCTATCAGTCTTGGCTTGAAATCCACTTTATCTGCAAATAGAATAGTACCCCTTCTTTTTTCCTGGTTCCTGTGGCATGGAGTACTGTTTTCCATCCTTTGACTTTCAGCCTATTAATTTCTTTTTTTAATTAAATGTGTTTCTGGGATGCAACACATTGTTGAATTTTGTTTCTTAATCCATTCTGCCAGTCTGTTTCTTTTGACTGGGGAACTGAGACCATTCACATTGATGGTTATAACTGATATGTACTGACTTATGCCTGTCACATTATTTTCCTGTTGTTGGCTCCCTTTTGCCTTGCCCAATGGATTTACTCTGTTGGGGTTCATAGAGTTGTAATCCTTGTTATTTCTTTCTAGAATATCCTTCAGAAGACTTTGGAGTACTGGTTTGGCACTCATGAATTTCCTTAAGTGTTGTCATTAAAGTATCTTACTTTTTCCATTGGTTTTGAAAAAGTTTTACTGGGTGCATCAATTTGGGCTGGAGGTTATTTCCTTTAGGACTAGAAATACTTCACTACATGCTGTCCTTAACTTGAGGGATTATGTTAAGAAGTCTGCTGTGATTGTGATGGGCCACCCTTCATAGGAGATTTGTTTCTTCTCTGTAAGTTTTAAATTTTCTATTCTTGGGTTGGATTTTGGAATCTTGACTATTATATTCCTTGGTGTAGTGTTTGTTTTTTTTTTTTAATCACAGCTGTCTGGAGTTCTCTACTCTATGCCTTCTTTATCTGTATGTCAAATTCTTTTCCCCTATTTGGGAAGCTTTCTGCCATTACTTTTGTGAACATATATTTTATGTCATTTGCGACATCTCCTGCTTTTTCATTGAATCTTATCAATCTTATGTTATTTTTCTTTGCATCATCTAGTAGCTTCTGGGATGATTTCTTATGGACCCTTGCTATTTTCAAGAAATTTTTTTTATGATCAATAACTGTTATCTTGTCTTTCACGTTTGATATTCTGTCCTCATACTGAAACAATCTGCTATACATTCTTTCAATGTAAATTTCAATCCCTTGCATATCTGAATCTGTTTCATGGAATTAATTTCTTTCTTATGCTGGGCATTCAAGGTTTCCCATCACTTTTTTAACCAGTATATTTTATATATACATTATGATCATAATCAACATTGATCACAATCAACGTTCATACCAGTACATGACACTTCTTAATTCCAACATTTTCCTAAGCTGCTCTATTTTATTTTTTCATCTACATCTGTTGTAGAGTCACCAACTATATCTCTCATTATGGTCACTATCTCTGTATTATCTGAGAAATTACTTCTGATTTAATTTTTTCCTAAACCCTTATTCATCTGCTTTGTTACTTCCACTGTTACTACTTCAGAGAGTCTAGGTAGGTGGCTTTCAGACTGTTTCATTTCACTGGCCCCTGGATTTGCCTTTGGTAAGGTGACCGTCTAGAGTTGCCTCTTGCTTAAATGTCTCATTTTTTCTTTTCTTTCTTTCTTTTTTTTTTTTTTTGGTAGTTTAATTCCTGGAGTGATGCTTGTAAATTGCTTGTGGTGAGTAGCTTTATCGCTAGTATTGGGAACCCTTAGGAAATGGCTACTTTTCAGAGGAGTCTTCCAAGTACAGCTGGGTTTTAGTTCTGAATCTGTTATAAGATCTTACCTCTTAAATTTATTGGGGATAAGTTGCTACATACTTGGCCCAGCCCTAGTTCTTTGGCACTAGCTTGTAGTATTTTTTAAGACCCTCAGGCAATCTCAGTCTTGATATACCAAAAAGAACAACTGATTACCACAATTATGTCACATTAGTACAATCAGCAATTACAATAGTATCAAATACAGCCTTTAGAAGCAATTCTTAGAAGAAGTGAATGGAATGGGGTAAGGTATTTTATTTGAATGGCTTTTAACTTCAGGGCAGTCTGAAATTAACTCTGTGCAATGGAGTTAAAGATACGAGAAAATCTGTGATTTTTCTGCTCTAGGAATAAGACATAAGAGGGAGCAACAAGAAATGCTGGAAAGTGAGGAAAGAATTCTGAAAAGGAGAGAGCTAGAGAAGAGAAAGTCTAATGAACGCATGGGACAGACTTTATCTCTACTCTTTTTTTTTTTTTTTAGGTTTTTTGAGACAGGGTCTCTCGCTTTGTAGTTCAGGCTGGCCCTGAGCTCAGCCTCCAACTCATCACAGCAATCCTCCTGCCTCTGCCTCTCGAGTGCTGGGATTACAGGGGTGAGGCACCACGCCCGGCACTGTGGTATGTGGTACTACTGGTTGCTGCTGGGTGTGAGTCTCCACCCCCAGTATTGTATGTGGTTACCAGGGATCAAACCCGGGTCCTTGCGCTTGCAAGACAGGCGCCAGAACCACTGAGCTAAATCCCTGGCCCTTTACCTCTACTCTTAATATAATTAAAGAGACAAGATGGCAGTATGGATCCAACCAAATTGTTTTCTAAAACAAGCAATAAATATCAAAATATTTTAGAATAACAGAACAGTCTAGGGTCTTCACAATGTAACATTCACAGTATCTGTAATACAACTAAAAACTAACTCAGTACACAAAATACCAGCAAAATATAACCCATTTTCTTCACTTTGGGGTTCTGACGATTTTTCTCTTTTTACATCAACAGACTGGGGGATTTATTTAAAGATGTTTTTTATGATCATTATTTCTAGATTAAAATTTAACATACAGACCATCCTTTTCAAAGGTTTTATCAAACCAGATATGGTGGTACACACTGTAATCCCAGTGTTCTGGAAGACTGGGGCAAAAGAATCACAAGTTGGGCAATCTAATTAAGTTAGCAAAACCTTGTCTCAAAATAAAAAAAGGCTGTGGATGTAGCTCAGTGAGAAATCCCTGGATTCAGTTAAGTCCCCAGTAACACACAACAACACAAAACAACACACACACACACACACACACACACACACACACACACACACACACACACATTTTTATAACTTTATCAAAATACATTGTAAATCAGTAATGTTTTGGAAATGTTTAACTTAATTATATATATAAATCTCACTTTTCTGTTCTTTTTTTTTTGAGATGGGATCTCGTTCTGTAGTCAGGCTGGCTGCAGGCTCACTAGATAGATCAGGCTAGCCTCGAACTCACTACAATCCTCCCACCTCTGCCTCCTCAGTGCTGGGATTAGAGGTGTGAGCCACCACACTTGGTATTGTGGTATGTGGTTACCACCAAACTAGGGACCTTGAGCTTGCAAAGCCGACACTGCAACCACTGAGCTAAACCACTGGCACATAAATCTCACATTTTAATTGGTATTTTTTTCAACTAAGTAAGCTATCTTATTATACTTCATTAGCCACACTTACTTCATTTGCGAACTGGCCATTCATCTCTTCTGTCTCTTTTTATAAACTGTTCCATAATGTTGATTTATAACAGCTATTGCATCAATTCTTTTGCTTATACTGGAATATTTATTTTTCAAATTTGGCTTTTAAACTTTGTTTCTCATATTTTTTTCCCCAAACTAAAAGTTCTTAAAGGGCTTTATGTAGTTAAATCTATCTATCTTTCTATTTATCTGTCTATTATTTCATAGTTTCTAGTTTAGGGATCACAGTTATCAAGCCATTCCAGATCATAAAAACATTTATCACAGTAAGACTTTTTAGAAGTGTAATCAAATGACTCACTTAGGCAACTTGGTAAAGAATTATAAGAGTCCCCAACCTAAGAACAACCTTACCTCCAACAGTTTCAGATTATCTAAGTCAAGAGAGGGCTCTGATGCTGCTGCTTCCATCATGTTTATACTGTGCAGACCTTGTTTACGGTCCCCTATAGAAAAAAAAAAAATAATTTATTCATGTGTGATTTTTAAAAAAATAACGATCTTGATTACATTTTAAAATTACATTACAGTTAGGAAGAACTTCTGAAAGGATAAAACTGTTTACACTAAACTAGTAATCAACTTCGAAGATAAACAGTGAATAGCTTGAGAGCTGAATTATACAGATACTTCCACTATGACTTAGTTCAAAACTGTAAGAATGGTACAAAAACTTTTAAGAATATTTTCTTAAAGTTATTCAAAATGAACGAACAGTTAATGATTTCCTAAACAACCAATTAAACCTAAGGTTTATCAGAGGTACTGTGTGATTTGCTTCAAAATAATCCAGGGACCTGGAAGAGGGCACTGAGTGGGAATGTAGATCAAACAGCATTGCTGGGATGTGGTAACTGCTGAAGCTGGTTAACAGATATTTTATGTAAGTCTGAAACTTTTTTCAAGAACCAAGGGGGAAAATTTTGCTGAAGGTAAGAATGGGAGGCATTATAGCCAGAGATATTTAGTTTGGTGCTTTTTATCCCAGAGCATAGAGATTTTAAAAAGAAAATAAAATCTGATTTAACATGTTTCCTACATTACAAGATAAAGAGTGATATTTTTAAAATTTTACCTGCCACCATTCGGTATCCAAAGCATAAGGCAACTATTAAAACAGCTAATACAGAGACTGATGCCAAAGCAATGATTATTGTCTCATCTCGGTTAAATGAATGAGGTGGACCTAAAAGAAAACAAATTTTAAAACATTGTCATTTTTAAAGTGTTTTGTTAAACAGACTGCCCTTTAAAAAGACTATATCAATATATAGTAAAGCAGTATTGTTTTTGCACGAAAGGAAAGATTAATAAACTTGTGATAATTATAAACTACATATACTTGCATCATATAAATTATCTTATACAGACTTGAAACATTAAAAAAAAAAAAAAACTATTAGGTTTGGCCCTAAAGAAATATCATCTGTATCATGGAAGAGTAGACATGATGGTATAATGTTTAGGAGCAGAGTCATTAGAATCCTAGATCTACAAAACCACTCTTTTACTGGGATTCAGCAAATTAGCTGACTTTTCTGTGCTTCCGCTTCTTAATTTGTAAAAATAGTACGCTATGCCTCACAAGTCAATTATGAGGCATAAGTGGAAGCCTAAATGCCTAGTAATGTCAAGTATATACTTCCTATGTAATAAATAGTTGTAGTTATGTTCATCAATATTGCTATCAATACTGATGAAAAAAATATGGCTTTGCAGGGAGTTAAATCTGAACTGGACCTGAGGCTCAGATCTTCTACTCATTACATGACCTTGAGAAAATTTCTTTACCTGTCTATGGCTAAATTTATTCACTTGCAGAAAAGAATTACACTTATCTAAATCACAGAGCTACGGTGAACATGTAAACATTTTATGTGTTATTAGTTCCATGGCATAGGTCAAATCATATCTAAACATCCTTTACAGTGGATAGTAACAAACTTGAGCATATCTAGAACCCAGCAGGTAGAATAGTAAAGATCCAGTAACTCAGAGTTTTGATAGGTAGAAAGAAATTAAAAGTATCTGGTATAGACAAGGGAAAACTTGGGAGGAGAAAGCTCTCTCCATATGAGAAACTGGACTTGTTCTGAAAGCTACAGAGAATAACTAGATCAAATAACTGTGTACCAAGACAAAAATCTTAGCATAGACTACATAACTTAAAGAAGAAGCTGTCTAAAATAGAATGAATTATTCTATGAAATAGCCATTTGTTATTTTGCTAGAGGTGTTCATGTAATGTGTAGTAACATGGATCAGAGATAGGCTTTGATAAGGGCTAGCATACTTATTTAATCATTCTGTATATTTAGTTGAAATCAAGCATTTTGTATTTTAAAATGTTCTTACTTTAGGGGCTGGGGATTTAGCTCAGTGGTTCTGGTGCCTGTCTTTAAACCCAAGAGCCTGGGTTTCATCCCCAGTATCCACATACAACAATACTGGGCGTGTAGACTCATGCCCACTGGCAGTCAGTACCACACACCACAGTGCTGGGTGTGGTGGCTCATGCCTATTATCCCAGCACTTGGGAGGCAGAGGCAGGAGGACTGCGGTGAGTTTAAGGCTGAATTCAGGGCCAGTCTAAACTACAAAGTGAGACCCTGTCTCAAAAAAAAAATTATTTTTTCTTACTTTACCCATGACAATTATAGGTTGTATTCAAAGTAGAAGTTTCTATGGCAAAGTAAAAAGTTTCTATAGGGGCTAGGGATTTAGCTCAATGGTTCTGTCATCTGCCTGGCAAGCACAAAATCCCAAGTCCGATCTCCAGTACCACATATCACAATGCCAGGTATGGTGGTTCACACCTGTAATCCCGGCACTGGGGAGGCAGAGGCAGGAGGACTGCTGTGAGTTTGAGGCTGGTTTGGGCTACACAGTGAGTTCAGGGCCAGCCTGAACTACAAAAGCGAGACCCTGTCTCAAAAAAAAAAAAGTTGAACTGAGAACAGATGTGCAAACAAGAACTTCTGAACGCTCTTTGCATCACTATTCACAAGGCCAAAAGTAGAAACAACATTCACGTTCATTCATGCACCCACAAATGGATAAAAAATGTCGTATATCCACACAAATTATATGTTAACAGTCATATATCCTATTATACTATTCATATTAAATATCCAGAAGAGGCAAATCTATACAGACTCTAAACAGAATAGCAGTTACTAGGGAAGGGTGAAGTAGGAAAAGGGAGTGACTGCTTACTAGATACAGTTTTCCCTTGTGAGATGCTGAAAATGTTTCGATACCACATTCAATAATGGTTTGCATGCAGTGTGTATGTACTGAACTGTTATTCACTTTAGCATGGTTAATTGTGATATGAATTTTTCTCAAATTAACACAAAATAACTCATTTCAGAATTTGCTAAACCCAAAAGAGAAATTTTCAATACAATTAAATATACACAAAAAACTTAGATTCTTTAATATAACATACAGAGAAACATTTCATGTGCTTATCATTCAAACAAATTATCATCAAATGAGCAATCTGCCTTTATCCATGGGAGATACATTCCAAGATGTCTACTGTATGGTGCCCCCAAAATCTACGAGCACTGAGCCTTCTATAATTGGTTCTCCTTATCTATGGGTTCTGCATCTGATATTTAACTAATCATGGGTTCAAAAAAACTTGAAAAAATTTTTCAGAAATTTCCAAAAGGCAGAACTTCAGTTTGCCATGCATCAACCACATCACCACATTCACAGCATATCCTGGTGTATCTTCCTGACATTTTATAGATCTTTAGTCTTCAGCTCTTGTATGAAAATTGTTGATCTCGAGTCTTGTTTGTGTACTATTTAGGTAAACCAACAATGGCTGTATCTGTTCTGAACTTGTGAAGACGTTTTCCCTAACAATCATTATTCCCAAACAATCCAGAATAACAACTATTTAGACAGTATTTACTTTGCGCTGGATAGTACAAGAAATCTATGGATAATTTTAAAGTATACAGGAGGATGTGCATAGGATTTTTGAAAATATGACATGTTAAAGTATATATAGTTATTCTTCATAACATCTGCTGTGTGTTCTACGGAATATATATGCTATGCTTTTTCTATACATATATACCTCATATATATGATAGTTTAATTTATAAACTAAGCACAGTAAGAGATACCAGTAATAACAGAGTAATTTATAACAGTATGCTATAAAAAAATTGCTAGTAATATTATTCTTCTGCTTTGAGAACATTATTGAGTAAGATAAAGGTTGTTCAAACACAAGCATTACAATAATCAGTCAATCTGATAACTGAGATGGTTACTAAGTAAATTTAGGATGGGCAGCAGATATAATGGGAATATGCTGGGTAAAGAGATGATTCACGTCTTGCCTAGGATCAAGCAGGGTAGTGTTAGATTTCATCACCCTATTCAGAAGGGTGCACATTGTTTATTTCTAGACTTTTCCACTTAATATTTTTGGACCGTTATTAACTATAGGTAACTGAGGCCTTAGAAAGTTAAACAAGATAAATGGAGACTACTATTTTTTTTTAATCTTTCAGGGAAAAAAAAAACTAAGAAAAAAACTGTTTAGGTACTTCTCAAAGAACAAAAACCATTATCTTGCTTTAAATAACAGTCAATATGGACGTGGTCCACTACGTGGTCCAAGCTCTAGGTGACCCTCCTGCTTCAACCTCTGGAGTGCTAGAATTACAGGCTTGCACCAACACTCCTGGTTTAAACAGTTTTATCTCTCTGCTGAATTGAATATTTCTTGCTATGAGGTAATGCCCTTTGTCTCCGAAAATGTTTGCTGACTTCGTTCATTTAATCTGATATTGACATAGGTATTATTTGCCTATTTTCCCTAATATCACTGATTACCTGTCTATATTCTTATAATTTAGAAAGATCTCTCATAAACAATCTAATCCACAGTTGAGGATTTAAACCAACCTTATTAAGATAGAATTCATAACCTATACAACTCACCAATTTAAAATACACAACTTAATTTTCTGTACATTGCATAATTTAAAAAATTACGGTGGAAGATATATGACAGATATATATAACAAGCCCTTCAAATAACTTCTAAGTATCCAATTGGATGGTACTAATTACATTCACAATGTTGTATTTCTTATTTTCAAGACTTTTTCATCAGCTCAAACAGAAAGTGTAACCATGAAGCAACAATTCCTGATTCCTCTATTTGGCCAAATCTTGGTAACTTTTTTCCCCCTCCTTTATTGAATTTATTTATACAGTATATAAATTATTTATACAGTATGTATAAATTTATTTATACATATAATTTCAGATATGCATTATGATCTCATTCCTTATTTGGGTATGTATGCCTGTACATGATGTATCTTGATTCTCATTTTTCCCCCATTCCCCTGCCCTCCCTGACTACAGTTTGTATAAGTGCCTCCTACAGACCAGTGTTGAAGGCCTGGTCTCCAGCGTGGCACTTCTAAGAGGTCTTGGGTCACTGGGGATGAGCCTGTGAACTGCAACTATGGGAACTGGTCTCTTCCTTTTTCACTTTCCAGATATAAAGTGAGCAGTTCTGCTCACCATCTTCTGTGCCATGATAAGCTGGTTCTCACCTGCTCCAAAGCAACAAGGCCAACCAGTTATGGACTGGAACCTTCCAAACTGTGAACCAAAATAAAGCTTTTCTCTTTGTAAGCTGACTTACCTCAGATATTTGTTACCATGACAGCAAAGTTAGTAGGAACATGTCTATTCTGAATGGCATATCTGGAGTCATGTGATATTTGTTCTTTTATGTTTTACTTATTTCCCTCAGCAAAATGTCCCTCCCCCTTTTTCAATGTTAGGATCTGAATCCAGAACCTAATCATATACGTTACCATTAAACTATACCCCAGCCAATGTCTATGTTTTTTTATATGTAATACTTTTCTATAAACATTTATGCACAGAAAAAAGACCAGAAGCAAATACATTAAAATTAAAGTTTTGGATGATATCTATAGTTATATCTCTAATTAGTCTGGAGGATATACATATTTAATTTAGATTATGCAGTATCTAAGCTTTCAAAAATAGAGGTATATTATCTTTATTTTAAGCAAAGGAAAATTCACCAGCCCAAAAACTTATTTCATATTTTCTAGGAGTGCATATTGTAATACTAGTTTTCATATATGAGCTATGCCTTTTATCAGCTGCGTACAGAATATTTCTGCTTTGATATAAATGAGTATCTTTCAGCAGATTAATTTGAGGGTTTCAGCTTTTATCAAAGTCTCAGAACTAGGCCAGGGATTTAGCTCAGTGGTTCTGGCGTCTGCCTGGCAATGCAAGGTCCCAAGTTCAATCCCTGGTACCACATATCAAATGCCAGGCATAGTGGCTCACGCCTGTAATCCTACACTCAGGAGGTAGAGGCAGGAATACTACCATAGGTTCGAAGCAGCCCGGGCTACACGGTGAGCTCAGGCCAGCCTGAACTACAAGGCAAGACTCTGTCTCAAAATAAATAAATAAATAAATAATGAATATGGCTATAAATCAAAGAACCCTCCTTATGTGCTGTCACATAGTAGCCTGTTCAGCATTATTTACAGGCTGATAACTCTGTTAGTGACTTCTTCCGGTTACAAAGGCTGACTAGCATTAAAAATATATAATCAAATACGTTTTCTTCTATAAAATATCCAAACTTTGTTCTACAAGTTAACAAAAATGGCATTATCTCTACAGTAAACAAGACCAAATTCTTTATGGAGATCACTTTTAAAAAGGCTATCAATGTAAAAATCCATCTTCCTCTACAGTAGATTTTCTAGTCATTATATGTTCTACTCCTAAAAAGAAAACTTGAAATAGCTAAGATGACAAAAATAAGCAATCTTAAAACTGAAATGCTTCAAAAGAAACTAAGTTCTAGTTTTATCTGGTTTAAGGAGTGAGACAGTCTTGAACGGTAACTTCTCCTAACCTCTGTATTAGTCAGCTTTCACATTGCTCAGACAAAATACCTGACACCTACAACTGAAAGGAGGAAGGTTTAATATGGACCCTGTTTGAGGGATTCAGTCCATAGCTGCCTGGCCCCAATGCATTTAAGTAGGACATGCCCCTCTCCAGAGGAAAGTCGCTCACCTCACGGCAGCTAAGAGGTAAAGGGAAAGAGAAGCCTGGTAGGGAGAATGGACCAATTCACCAATCAGTACAATGCCCCCATGGCCCAATCACATCCAAAAAGCTCTGTCTCTAAACAGATGGGGCTTGGGTTATTCTAGATCTAAACCATAACAAGGACAGTTACACAAAAACCATGGCAAATATACTGGGATAAAAGTGTAGATACTACATTCTACATACGATCTAACTGATATTTACTAAGGAACTAAAAGTATATCCAAATAGTAGAGATCTAAATCAACAGTGAAGACCTGACACTTGATAATTCTGAATAATTTTTGAAGCTAAACATAGGGAGTGAAGTTCACTTCCACCTTGTCTCCACTGCTGAACGGGTTAGGAAGAAGCATAGCAGGAAAATCTCTTTAGATGTGGGGATATATCATCTGGACTGATATATGAAATGATGAAGATTACATAACCATATTAATCCATACACATACAGAATTTCTTAAACATATTTTATATTTCTCTTTAAGTATGTTAGAGAGGAGCTGAGCATGGTGATACATGTCTGTAACCCCACCACTCAGATGGCAGAGAAAGAAGGATCATCATGAGTCTGAGGCCAGCCTGACCTACCAGTCATTCTGGTGCCTGTCTTGCAAGCACAAAGGCCTGGATTCGATCCCCGGAAACACATACAATACTGGGTGTGGAGACTCTCATACTAGCAATCAGTACCACATACCACAGTGTCGGGCTGGGTGGCTCACACCTATAATGGGGCCAGAGGCAGGAGGATTGCTGTGATGTGAGTTTGAGGCTGAGCTCAGGGCCAGCCTGAACTACAAAGCGAGACCTGTCTCAAAAAAAAAAAAATTTTTTTGGACCAAGTATAAGCTTAGATTTATCCCTCTAAATATCAATTAGTTTCCACAATGATACTTTTTGGGTCCATCAGTGATTCGCAGACTGGGGTTTTTTAATATTATTGTGCCTGACTTCCAATTTTCTCATCCTTTGTTAGCTTTTTAATTTTATTTTTTTTTGGTATTGTATTTCTTCTATGTTTTTTCCTTTTTTACTTTTATTAATACATGTTTGCATATATAATGATTACATTTACTGCAGGGGATTGGCATGTGTATACAACACATTTAAATTCCCTTTTTTGTCCTTCTCTCCATCCTTCTTTTATTTTTTTGCAGCATCTGATTCATTTATCTTACAAGACCTTATAAAGTTAACTATCATATATACACATTGAAACTAGAATAATAGGCAAAAAAATATGAAACATGTAAGACAGTTAAAACAAGTCAAAGTATACTTTTAGATATATTATACCCACTAAATTATAGTACCTTTTTTCTCTTTTTTCCTTTTATCTTTTATTTTTTATTGAGATTTTCATGTAAGAAAAACCATGTGATAATTAAACTTGTTATCTGAGTTATTTTATTTAATATTATTGTCTCAAGATACAGTAATTTTCCTACAAATCATTCAAGCTTATCTTTTATCCTTTTTATGGCCAAGTAATACTCCACCATGCATGATACCACACTTTTAATCCATTCATCTACTGATGGACATAAAAGCTATTTCTAAGATTTAGCTATGATGAAATGTGCTGTTGTAAACATGGATACATATACATTACTGTAGTATGATGTCTCAACTCTTTTGGGAAGATACCTAAAAAAAGGAATAGCTGAGTTAAATGGAAATTCTAGTTTGTTTCTTTCTTTTTTTGAGGAATCTCCATAGTTATTTCCATAGTGGCTATGGTATCAGTTTATACAGTCTCATGAACAATGGAGATTGGCAATGTGCTTGCCTTAGTATTTTATATAATCTAGTATACGTTTTTAAAATACCCTAATTTATTACAAATTGTACACACATTGCAATTATCCATAGTCTCAACTATAAATTGAGACAGTAATGTAAATGAATATAAAGCATGAGGAAAGACTCACTCAAAAATTTAAAGAACCTTCCTAAAAAGTTTTCTGATCTTTCCTAAAAGTTTTCATACAGAGATTCTGTAGCATCTATCTTGATAGGTGTTATGGCATAGAGCTAGAATGTCCCCCAAACTCACATACACTCAGAGGTGGGGCTTTCCGAGTGAATGGATTGTAGGAGTGCTATGGCTCACTTGCTGTGGGGTCCTGTGAGGGAAGTGGAGGGTGTGTCTCTCGCCCCAGTTCCTTCCTCCACTCTCTACTTCCTGGATCCCATGGCATGAGCAGCTTCTTCTATGACAAATCCTTCTATCATGCTTTTCTGCATTTAAACCTGCCAACCCTAAGATGAAACTTCTAAAATGTGAGTCAAAATAAGCTTCATCCTTTTATACTGCAGGTATTGGTTACTGTGTCCTATCAATGAGAAAGTGACAAAGACAACTGGCTATTGGACTTTTGGTATGCTTTCTTGTTCTTGGTTATATAAGCCATTATTCTATCTCATTGCTCAAACCCCGACCATAATGAAATAGTACAGTGTCATCCCTGACTTGTTTCCACTTGAATTGGAAGGTGTGGACAAGACAGGAATATTTCAAAAGAATTTTGAGGTACTGAAGAACTGGGAAAAGAGAATGGCACAGAGTTTTTTTAACCTTGTATTCAGTGCTGTGATTCAACTCAATGTGTCCCCCACAAATTTGTAGGCTGAATTCGAAAGTGATACCTGTGAGAAGTAATCGTGAGGGTTTCGTCCTCACAAAGAGTCAGTGCCTTATAAAAGGAGACACTGAATCTCTGTCTCTGTTCTCTGTCATGTGAAGGCAAAACAAGCAAATCACCTGCAAATCAGCAAGTAGGCTTTCACTGGGCACCAGACCTGCTAGCAACTAACCTCAAGAACTTGAAGCCATGTGGCTTATAGTTATAGTTATAGTTATCTAATCTGACTAAAATACCCACTGCTGCGGACAAGTTTACCTGGGTCAACATGACTGGCTTGGGAGCCACCTTTGGGCTGAGTAAGGCACACTTTTGGGTGTGTCTCAATGGGACACGGAAGTGTGACTCTGAGACTGTGTACAGCCTCTGACCCTTGCCTCTCTGTGCTCTTTCCCTGCCCTGCTCCCTGGCTACCATGAACTGGGAGCAGAATTAAAATTTTCCTCCTCGAAACTGAGGGTGCTGAGCATTGTATCCCAGTGATGGGAAAGCTAATAAAACCCCTTGGTAGGAAAATTTTTGTGAGGCAGTATTTCAAATAGTAATAACTATGATGGATGGTGATTTAACTTCAAAATTAAACTGTAGTTTACATTATCATAAACAATTAGCCGTTAGAAAATAACCATCCTATTGATAATAGTACGCTATCAAAATATAACAGGTAATGTGGCAAACTTGCTTAGTAGAAAGAGCTCATTAAGTTTTGTTCCCACTTTACTTTAGTCCTATGGACAAATTATATAGTTTCTGTGCTTTTAATCTTCTTTCTGAGATTGGGCCTTGTTGTAATGCCCAGAAATTCCTAGGCTGAAGTGATCCTCCTGCCTCAACCTCCAGAGTAGCTCAGATATAGGCTTGTGCCACCACGCATGGCTTGGGATTTTTTTTTTTAAATCCAGAAAGTAGTTATCGAATGCCAGCAACACTGTTGGCTTTCTAAACTTCAGCTAACGGCAATATAAGGAGATCCAAACACTATGGCTCAAAGATCAGTATACACAATCCGCTATCGTAAAGCACGGCTCAAACAAAGATCAGTATACACAATCCGCTATCGTAAAGCACCCACCCACCAAGCAACTTACTACAGAAGCTTCTGATATGATCATCTTCACAGAAGAGATGAAAAACTTCATCAATAAGCCTGGCAATGTGCACATTATAGAAGACTACTGTATTTCTGATTTGCCAACTTCCCCAAAGTCTGTTGTGAGAAACTGTTCAGGATGTCAGAACAGATAGTAAAGTGACAGGACCCCAGCTAGTGCATTCAGCTCAGAGCTCGGCACAGCCAGTCCAGGAGAATGGAAGATGCACTGAGGGGTTTCAGAGGCAAAGTGTGCAGCTTTATTCTAATGCTGGCAGACGAGCCTGGGATCTTTCCACAAAGGGGCTATATCCTTTGCCTCTGCTGAAGCTGGACTTTTATGCTCTCATTACAGAGCGTCCTTGAAGTTAGGCTGGAGTTACGATTAGTATCATCTCATCAGTTAGGCTCAGAAATTCTATTGGTTACAAGCCGACACATCTCATTAGCTAGTATAGCATACAGGCTTACAAACTCCATTGGTTAGAAGAGTGCACAGATTTCTACCTGTAATAGAGAATCAAGTCTAACAATCCTTTTTAACAACAAGGAAACTTCTAAGCGCAAGAATTCTGAGGCTCCAAACTTCAATTGTAGTAAAAGCTGCAGAATTTATTTATTTTTTTTTAAGAAACAAACAAAAATCTTTTGCCTAGCATATGCAAGGATCCAGGACTGAAGGAAAAAAAATTCTTATTCCTGGTACTGGTAGTTCTGAATACTACATATTTTCTCATAGGATCATATTATTGCTAATGGAAAAAGAGGGCAGGAATTAAGTACATACTGGCAGTTTTTCTATCTGCATATGAATTATCAATATAAAAGTGAGGACATAAAAGTATTGCCACATGTCAAAATTCAACAGTTCAAGTTGAAAGCAATTACAAATAAACCTATTAAGATTTTCTAGACAATGCTGTCATTTAGATTTAAAAACAATGTAAATTTCTTACTGACAAATGGTATCTGTAGCATTTTTATTACACATTAGATTTGCCTGTTCAGTCATACTTCTGAGTCATCAGATATGCAAATTCTATGTTTCTAATGTCTGTCTCTGCTGTTCCTGTAAGTTAACTATTAAAATGGATTAGCTTAAAAAAAGTGATCATATACTAGGTGACATAAATTTCTTCTAATTCTCAACTTAGTTGTCTAGTATTTTTATAGCTCAGTCGCTTTTTCTTTTATTAAGTTGGTAAAAGAAAATATTATATAACTTCAAATTAAATTCATTAAGTAACGATCTAAAACATGAATATTAATGTATACAATGGAAGCAGGGCATGATGGTGCATTCCTATAATTCCAGCCCTCAGGAGGCTGAGGGAGGAGAAATGCTATGAGTTCAAGGCAAACCAACACTACAAAGTAAGACTTTGTCTCAAAAAAAAAAAAAAAACCCTCAAATAATAATCATAATTCATGTAAAGGATGAAAAAGTGTTAAAATATGTTTTTAAACATGTTAAATGCTATGTTAATGTCAAACATTTCAAATTAAAACTTTCCAGATTGTGTCACGTAGTCTATAAATTTGAGATCACTGAAACACTGCCAGGAAAAATATTTCAATATGTGTATTCACATGTGTGTGTAATAAAAGAGGGCTTTAACTAGAAAACGCCTAACTTGATTTTTGTTTGCTTCTTTTTCAAAAAGTCCTTTTTATGTCCTATAAGTTATATACCATATACACTACACCTGAACTGTCTTGTTCCCTTAGCTCTATTAAATCCTCTTTTCCTTCCTTATTAGTTTTCTCAGTCAGAAACTCAGCCAAACATAAACACTGCTGTGTATGCCTGTGTGTAGTGGCTGGGCTTGTACAAGCAAGCACTTCCTGAATGCAAGACAGACAGGGGACCGCTGTCTGCCTCATTGGAGCCTGGGATGTTTCTGTTTACAAATCCTGGAGCCAGGCTGCTCCAGGACTGGAGGCGAGCTGTCTGCTTCCTTTCTACACTCAGCCTTTGTCTGGGTTCGTGTGAAAGAAAGAACAACATTGTTACATGTGCAGCAGGCGCAAAGAAGGTTTAAATAAAACACAGTAGTGGTTATGTTAGTTCCTTAATCTTTTACCACTCTGTGTAGAAAGGCAAATTAAATATTTTTTAAGCAATGTACTTTTCATAAAAGCAGAGGAAAACATCTTAAGACTCAAAATAATGACTGTAATCAGAGTTAAATGAATTATCTAGCAAAGTACACCAGACTGCTAAATACCCTTTCTGTGCCATATCACGCAGGTAGGTGTTAAATATTTTGTAAAGATTAAATAATACTGATTTCATTCATATTTTTTGAAATGGAAACTATAGATTACTCATAATCAGATTATGTCTAGAGAACTTTCATAAACCGAGAGGGCAATTTGGCTCATTTGCTTTTGTTTTTATTACTAGATATTTAAGACTGCCTTATAGTTAACTTATTAATCATTCTGAACAGCTCTTAGTTTTTATAAAATAAATAATAACAATACACAAAATCAAATCATACTCTGTTAATTGAAGGTGCTTATGTCTGGTTTATAAATGGAACAAGTAGAAAAAGTGGGAGAAAGAAAGGACTGATCTGAAATTAAACCAAAAAATGAAAAAGACTAGAAGAAAAAAAGCCAGGACAGCCAATCAGGGTTTATCCTCTATAAGTTTTAGCTTCATTAAGTATTTCTAATTTTAATTCTTTTAGAATGTATTTATAAGAGCTGTTTCATTATTAGAAGAAACTCAATTTCAGCATTTGGTTTATATTAAAAATGAGTTAACTACATGTGACTGGAAATATTAAGAAGTATAAAAATTGCATTTAAGAAGATAATTTTAATAAAAAGTATAAGAATTAATCTGTATTCTAAATTTTAAAAAATCCTTGGAAGTATAATGAAAACCCGATTAAACACATTCCCCAAATATTTGTGCTTATTTTCTGGCAGGCCTTTATTGCTCTATTCTATTCATTTTTATTTCTTAGATAAAACAGTATTACTCCATATAACAATTTTTGAAAATAATTAATATGATCTAAAATAATCAAAATTGTTATGTTCTATTAGTCTATATTAACAGTAGGAAAATAGAAATCTAATCACTAGTCTATATTAACAGTAGGAAAGTAGAAATCTAATCACTGCTATTTAAAATAAAAGCAAATTAAAATTCACAAACCCCTAATAATCAAACCAGTGTGTCACTTAAACACATCAATTTTCTTATAAAATCTATAAATACTTCCAAATCCAGAAGATGTACTGAAAGTTTTTGTTCTCAGAAAATAACCATAAAATAATCTTATTATAAGTGAGTTATACATCTCATCACTTAGTGACTGAACAAACTATGAATTACTCTCATAATTTCAATACATAAGCTCTCCCATTTTATGTTTTAATTATGATAGTAACTTCTGTTCACTCTTCTAGAGAAGCTAGATACCTGTTTGGAGAAAAAGGATTAGCTTTCTTCTATTAAATTTCTGATGATCTCTTTCTAGTATCTTTCTGTTCCTTGGCTTTCCCATTTTTCATGATCATTTCCTTTTAGAAGTCTTTTTTTCAAATGTAATATAAATATACACAAAAGTATAATACAAATGTACAGTTTAGTAAATCATGATGAAAACACTCATGTAGCTACAAAGCAAGCCAATAAATAAAGCCTCCAGGCTCCAAAGACCCTCCTGCCTGCTTTTCTTCCTCATCTTTAAATTAAAGCCTCATTCCACCTTGGAAATAGCCACTATTCTGACTTTGGTGGGGATTATTTCAATTTTATTAACAGTGTCATCATCCTTATATGCTTTGTTTTGCTTGTTTCTGAATTTTATACAATGTATCTAAATTTGTTACATGACTTCTTATCTTATTCACTATTTTAGAGATCTAACCAGGGTGTTATATGTGACTGTTTTTCCTTGAAATGAGTCTGGGGTTTATCCACAATTTAAAAAACAAGGTATGTAACCTATGTTACATTTCATGAGTATATATTTTTTCAGTCATAGTTTGTAAGGTATCCAAGGTTGTTGCCAGGAAAAAAATATATATATTTTTTAAGAGCAGTGTTCAAGTGTTGAAGCAGCATAAACAGTAGCCAGCAATGAAGGCCGGAGTTAATAAGAGATGTACCCATAGTAGAAGAGTAGATATAACAGCAGTAAGAAGAGTACAGAAA
>PVIR01017987.1:0-34047 GCA_004026965.1 Petromus typicus
TGAAAGTAAATTTTTTATATTAAGCTCAGTGGATATTTGGTACAGTTGTGTAACTCCAAAGAATGTGGTTTAAAAAGAAAAAAAACCCAAACTTTTCATTTATTGAATGAGCACAAATTTGAGGTAGATTATTATGAAAGCAAGCAACATGAACTAAGAGTTATGCCCTAAAAATGGAATAAATGAATTATGTTTTTGCCCCTCTGTACCACATAAAATGCATTCCTTTTAGCAAAATTTCTAAATATTTTATTCTTAAAAGAGGAAAAAGAGCCTTACCCTAAGGTGATTATATTGTTTGCCTAACAGAATGAGGGATTTACTTTCCTTTATAAACTAAATTTTAACATCAGGTATCAGAAAATTACAATAATGTAAAATATTTTCAAATAACAGAACACAGATGCTCTATGGCATCTGAGAATGCCTCAAATGCATTAGAGTCCTTAAAAGATGAATTATCAGCATTTTGGGATACTAAGAAAAATGTGGAAAGCAATACCTAAAACTAGAAGTCAATAGGGATGGCTAATATCAAAAGCTGTATTTTAATCATTTTCATGAATAAAAGAATAGTGAACTTTAACTTTAGTTTGGCACAGCCTGAGCCATACCTTCGGTGTCCCAGGGGTCTTTCTGCAGCCTGGGAAAAGGTTGTTTATATGATGATAGCCACAAATCTCTTTTGTTTAGAAACACTTTCAGAGAAAATGCCTGAACTTTATCTTTTCTTCCTTCCTCTTTCTCTAATTCTGCCAGAGACAGTACTCTGTGTCCTCACATTCCCATCGTATGTGCCATATGCAGTTTATATTTGTATATTATCCCAGTAAATCATATGACAATGATAATTTTCATTGGCAGGGCTATTTTCCCTTTCTCCAGCTCTAGAAGGGAAAATTTCCATGGGCATCATAAATATTAAACTATTCTAAAGAGCTGACAAATTTTTTCACAGAATTTAAAATTATTTTCATAGAACGGGTCATACCTCAAAGAAGAAGCAAAGGACTTGTACAGTATCTGCAGTAAGGCCTCCTAACATCATCTGTTAGGAGTATAAAATTTATATACCTTACTCGATCTGTTTGGTTTTAATGTCATTACTTTTAAATGATCCCTCCTCTAGTTCCTGTACACCTTTGAGCTTAAATTCCTTCTGTGATAAAATGAGTATCTACCCGGTTTCCTTCTGACTTCACAAATACAGCCTGTGAACTGCGAGTATAACAGATGTACAAAAATAAAAACTCCTGATACGGGATTCTGCACAGCTGTAAGTTATCGTCTGAGCTGGCATTAATTCCAGATTTGGAATTGTCTAGTTTTTACTGTGGAAATTTAAGAGCAATGCTGAGAGAGAGCGCGCGCATGCGCATGCACTCATTACAAAAGACTGAACCCTGAGGGCTGGGGATTTAGCTCAGTGGTTCTGGCGCCTGTCTTGCAAGCACAAGAACCCAGGTTCGATTCCCGGTTACCACAAACAATACTGGGCATGGAGACTCACGCCCACCAGCAATCAGTACCACAATGTCGGGCGTGGTGGCTCATGCCTGCAATCCCAGCACTCGGGAGGCTGAGGCAGGAGGATTGCTGTGATGTGAGTTGGAGGCTGAGCTCAGGGCCAGCCTGAACTACAAAGCGAGACCCTGTCTCAAAAAACAAAAACAACAACAACAACAAAAACAAAAGATTGAACCCAGAGCTTCATACATGTGAGACAAGGGCTCTCCCACTGAGCTGTATTCCTAAGGGCAATGCTTAAACAACAAAAAAAAAAAATAAAGAAGATATTCTCCAGGACCAAATGGGCCAGGTAACGCGCCGCCAAAATTGTGTGCACAGTGACACCTGGGAGTGATAATCCACACATAACTTCCATCTGTTATTCTTAACTTACTCTCAGCTGTTTCAACAGTGCGACATTGTTCATTGTTTCCCGATCTTTTCAAAATATTTCTTCTTCCTTTTTTTAAACTCTCACCGTCACTGTTATGTAATAAAACATGGACTGTGTTCTCCACTAGGCAACTTTGTTTACCTTGCCTCTCTGAGAGGATATGAAAAATGTTAATTATGGAAAAACGTCTTGGGATCAGACTATCTTCCAGATAATATAAATAAGAAAAGAAATGAGTAAAGGAAGAAGAAAGACTGGGCCAAAAGGAAGAGAATTTCAGAAAAAAAAGGAGGAAAATTTGGGGGGAAGTTTTTGGGAAATAACACAGTGTTTCTTTGAAATGCTACTTCCTGGGGATATTAATAAGCACTATGCATAAATGGAATATGTTTCAAAAAGTATTTACATTGTACTGCAAATCTCTAGTTTATTTATAAACCACAAAGAGGAAAGAGGTATGACAAGAAGTGTTAACCAGACTTATTGGACGCGCGTGGTTAGTGTCTTGAGGGACTGGTCTCCCGTGACAAGGCGCCATTTTGGAAATGCGGAGCTCAGGAGTTCAATTCACAGGATTTCTCAGTTTTAGCATCAGACCACGTGGCTGATCGCACACGTTTACAAAATGAATGCAGTACAGCCTTGTCTCTCCACCCCGAAGCAAACTATGAGCAACACCCGCCCCAAAATACATCTCCTTAAGCCATATTTAATCTCCAGACAGAGACAACAGCAAGTCATAATTGACCTTAACAAATCACAACTATCTCACATACAACCTAAAACACAAATAATCCCTTTCCCCAAATCTCAACAGTTCTAGCATTTTTAAAAAGTTCAAATCCAAATCTCTTCTCAGTTCAAGACAAACTCTCATCTGTGAACTGCTAAAATATGAAAAGCAAGTTATAAAAGCTATGCCGATGTAACATGGTACATAGTAAACATTGCCATTACAAAAAAAAAAAAGTGCAATAAGATGGAAAGAATTGGATCCAAGTAGGACCAAAACCCAGAAGGTAAACATTAAGTCCACTAGCTCCATACTGGTATCTGGGGCACAGAATGGTAAAATATATGTTCTACACAGTTTGGGCCACTTTTCAGGTTGCAGCACACATGCCTTCTCTTTCGGGGCTGGCCCTGTTTGAAGCTTACAGCTTTCCTAGGCAAACTCCACATTTAAGACATCTCTCCTTTCCTGGGGTCTCCACAGCACCTTTGGCTCATTTCCACAGCCTCATGCAATCCTCTCTTCAGCCTGCCTTCCCTGGCCTCCCAGGCCTTCCTTTGCCATCTGGGTGAAATTCTCACTGACTGTGCAATCTTGCATTCTTCGCACCAGTAAAAGCATCCCACTGACGACACCCAGGTCTGCTGTTAGTGGAAGGACTAGCCAGGCCTCCTTCAACCATGTTTGCAGGGGCCTCTGAATTCCTGGATGACTTAGTGTGGTGAAAAAGTCCTAACTCCCTAGGAAGCCCTTTCTGGCCAGTAGTCTCATGGACTCTCTTCTCAGAATAAAGGTGGATATTTCTGCACCTTTCAGCCTGTGATGAGCAGAGTTGCCCATACTGGAGTTGTCTGCATCTTTCTGTCTGTCCTCATACAAAGTACTTGGTTTCTTCTTAATGGCATTGATCTCTTTAGCAGCTCTTTGATCTCTTCAGTCTCCTTTGACCCCAACTTTTTATGTGATTCCCTTGGATGCAAAATTTAAATATTTCAAGTGTTTCTTCTCTACCTTCTGTCTCAGGTTCTCACTGTAAATCTGGCTAAAAGCAGCTATCGGTGCCCATGTCACAGTCTGAATGTTACACTATCTTAAAATTTTCTCTGTCAGATTAATTAGTCCACTGCCCTTAATCCCAGTCTTCCACTCATCTCAAGACATAGGCAACATTAAGACAAATTTTGTACTAGAACATCCCCACCTGGCCTGTAGACCAAGAGACCTTAGAGTCCTTGTTCCCAACAGAAACTTTATGAGCCTGGTCTTTATACACTATATTCCCATCACCATTCTAGTCTTCCAACCTCTAATCAGAATCACCTGTTAAGATCTGCTGCTAATATTCTAGGACTTTGCTATCCTGCATCTACACACCTTCCCAAACTATTTTCATACATTACTTCCAAAGACTTCTAAACTACTTGGTGAGGTATAATCACAGCAATGATCACATCTCATTGGTATCAAAATTTGTATTAGATAGGGCCGGGGATATAGCTCAGTGGTTCCAGCGCCTGTCTTGCAAGCGCAAGGACCTGGGTTTGATCCCCGGTAACCACATACCTATACTGGGCGTGCAGCAACCAGTACCACATAACACGGTGCCGGGCGTGGTGGCTCACGCCTATAATCCCAGCACTCGGGAGGCAGAGGCAGGAGGATTCTGTGATGTGAGTTTGAGGCTGAGCTCAGGGCCAGCCTCAACCACAAAGCGAGACCCTGTCTCAAAAAACCTTAAAAAAAAAAAATTTGTATTAGATAAAGTTCTCTAGAGGAACAAAATCAATATAAAATGCATGTATATTTATGCAAGGGAATTCATTAAGTAGGCTTACAGCATTCAAAGGGGAAAAGCCCCAGGGGTCATTTTAGGAATCAGTATAGGACAGTCCCCAATATCTGTATGTGCTCTGGAGAACTAAAGGATCACACAGCTGCTTAACACAAAACTACAGAAGCCCCAAAACAAGAGGGATCAGTGCTATAGTGCCAATCCAAAGTCAAAGGACTGACAATGACAGCTCATCGAGAGTCACTGGTAGAAGTCTGTGCCCGAGGCCTGATGGCAACCATGTCTAAAGGTGCTTGCAAACTCTGGGGTGCTTCAAAAATGCATGCATTTCCTTCTTTTTCCCCTTTTTATTCCATCCAAGCAAGAAGCCTGTAGTTTGGTGTAACTCACATTCAGGATGGGGTTTTGTCCTGTTTTTGACTACACACACGTTCATCATTCACAGACATGCCCAGAACTGTGATTTCTTAGATGTGTCTTCAAAGTGAGACACAGTGATTAATGGTCACACTTCATGTCATGTTAGCTTGAAAAGCAGAAACATCTAGAAATGAGTTCTACCAAGCCAGGGGTAGATTCTAAAGTTGATCGACTTGAAACCCTACCTAATCACCACAACCAATATCCTTAAGAAAATATTTAATGCTTTTTAGAGGAGAAAGCAACTTTCTTATTCAGAAATTCCCTGCACCTAACAGAGATATTTTACTTTAAAAGAAATAAAAATGAAATTTTGGCCCTACATTTCCAGTAGTAATATAGTTGTCATTATAGGATTTTCCAGATTAGTTGGCTACTTTATTTCTATTTTATATTAGTTCTATCACTAAGGAAAGCAGATCGCAATCTGTGAATCAGTACTAACTGGAGATACATATACCTCGAAGCCTTCGACCCCAGACCTAGTGAACAAGAGTCTCTGAGTGTAAGGCTGCAGAAACTTGTTTTGTTTTTGTTTGTAAGTTTCAATACTAATTTGATGACAGATTCATTTTTGTAAATCACTCACTGAAAAAAAGCATTCATATAATTTGTAGTATTTACAAAAATGCCCACCACAATAATGTTCAGAAGGATTCAGGAACAGAAAATATTATAAATAATAACTTTATCATAAATAATGTTAGAAAAGAATATCAGAAAATGTTAAAATAATATCAGCAATGTTAGAAAAAATATCATAAAAAATTATCATATATAATAAATAATTTTAAAAACATAATAAATTTCAATCCCAAGAGAACACATTTATAGATGTGATTCAAATATAATTCAAATGTATTATGAAGCTTTATTTTATTATTACTCTCTATAAGGCTTCCTTTTTGTCATACTAGAACTGGAATTCAGTTGCCCCAAATTATATAATTAATTATATTCAGTTTCTATTAAAATAACTAATTTCTTCCAGTTTGCTGGCATGGCAGTTGATGAAAAGTCATTTATACAAAAGGGACTGGGGAAATACAGTCAATCATCTTTAGTGTGATCGTTCATATTTTAGGCAATTGGGGAAGACTTTTTAACTTTTAACTTAGGAGAACTTTGTGGCCATGAATCCTAGGCACACTGCTACCCTGGAGTCAGGTATGCCCCATCTACACACCAGCCACCTAGTGCGTTTGCAATGTTGATTTTTTTTCTTTTTAGACAGGGTCTCATTTTGCAATTAAGGCTGGCTCAGAGTTTAGCCTTGAATTCACAACAATCCTCCTGCCTCTGCCTTCCAAGTTCTGGGGTTACAGGCATGAGTCACCACACCCGGCACTGTGGTATGTGGTTTTGATTGCTAGTGGACATGAATCTCAACACCCAGCATTGTTGTATGTGGTTACTGGAGATTGAACCCGGGGCCTTGCACTTGCAAGGCAGGCACCAGAACACTGAGCTAAATCCCTGGCCCTGCTGATATTTTTTTCTATCCTTCTTGGACACACAGACCACTCTGAATCATAAAAAATTCAAATCATGTGCTATCTGTCCAGTGGCTGGATGAACCATGAATGAGATAAAGTATAATCAGAAAAGCATAAGAGCTCTCAGAGGACATTTATTGCATCCATTGGCACAACTCAAAGTGTTCTTTCTCTACATACCCTTGACCCTCCCATACAAACGCTGGTTCAGTCATGTAATTTTTCTGATTTCTCTAAAGGTATAGTTGTAATTTGATTCTGTCAGACTCAATAAGAACTTTAAAAATAAAAGTATGTCCACTTTTACCTCCTATGATTTTGGTGGCAACCTGTCCAGACTAGCCCATTGGAGAGCTACGAAAGATATGGTAGAAAAATCAAAGTCATGGAACCTGGTCCCCTATACCACCCAGTCCAGCAGACCTACAATCTGGCCACAGGTCCATGAGCAAACCTTGTAGAGATCAGCAGATAACTCATCCCACCTGTGATCTTGTGTAACATCAAACCATTATGTTTGAGGAATATTTAGAAATAGGTCTAGTTGATATAATTGCCTTTCGTGTTTGCAGAGATGTCCTGGAAAAGATTTTGAATCCTTTTGATTCAGTTCTAACATAAAGAAAAAAGTTGCATTTATTGAAAGACATAGTTTAATTTAAAAAAGCATTTTCTGGGGTGGGGATTTAACTCAGTGATTCCCATGCCTGTCTTACAAGCACAAGGACCCAGGTTCAATCCCCGGTAACCACATACAATACTGGGCATGGAGACTCACGCCCAGAAGCAATCAGCACCCCATACCACAGTGCTAGGTGTGGTGGCTCATGCCTGTAATCCCAGCACTCGGGAGCCAGAGGCAGGAGGATTGCTGTGATGTGAGTTTGAGGCTAAGCCCAGGGCCAGCCTGAACTACAAAGCAAGACCCTGTCTAAAGAAAAAAAAAAAAAAAAAAAAAAAAAAAGCATTTTCTAAAACTCATAGTTGTTCTAAGGTAGAATGAGCTAAAAGCACTGGATTCCCTGAGGCTGGGATACTTTCAGTCGAGCATAACACGAATACATTTATTCATTCAGCAATTACATATTATTGGTTATTTTCATGCTACAGAAATTTGCAAGTAATCAGGGCAGGTATGCTACAGAAAATATGGGTTTTTCTCATCCTGTAATAAATATTATAATAAGAACCAGACACTCAGCTCACTTGTAATCCTCTTGAGCGTGGCTGCCAGAACCCTTGCAAAGTTTTATGGGCCATCATTCACCCTAAACATAGAGCAGAGACCACTATACGGACTTAAGAAAACAAGTTCTTTATTCTATCATTCATTCACATCCAGGACTCTAGCAGTCTGCAGCTGGATTTCATTTAGTCTTTTAGTATTCTAAAAAAAAGAAGAAAGTGCATGCTTTTTGTTTCTGATCATAGTTTCCTGAAAATCTTCCTTCACGTGTTGACTATGGTGGGCCAAACCCCACAGGTATTTAAATCGGAAGAGTTGAGCAAGTGTGTACTTATGAACAGTTTCCTAAAGGCTGTGAGAAAGACTAGGATGAATTAAATGTTGATTCTGACTTCAAGACTCTCAGTGAGTTTTGGGTCTTTCTATACTTATTTTAGGGACAGTTGGTCGCCTTACTCAGGTACCGTATTAAAATGAGGAAATAGATGCAGTTAAAGAAACGTCAAGAAAGTGCTATGAGATCTCATAATGAAAACAATAGGATGTGAGTAGATAGAACAGCAGATGTTACTAATAGGCTAGAAGTGGATAAGAGTTTCCTTTTTCCTTTTTAATGTTGTTTCACAGGCCTCACTACTGGAAAATATAAAGGGCATTTGCAACCTTCATTAGGGATCACTAACACACTAATGTTCCCAGAAGAACTTCTACGTACTTTCTTTCAAACTTTGACTTGATATAATTTGAAAGTGACCTGATATGGTGGCATTTTATTTTCCATCCTCAATGAAAGCCTACAAAATTGGACTTTTGTATCTTAATGGCACTGCTGCACTGTTTTTCATTACCACTGATCTTTAATCAATTTGTTCCACAGCCTTTGATCCTTAAAAAGTCAAATATTAATATTTTTTAAAGCTGAAGTAACTTTCAGAGAGATGGCTGCTTAATAATCATAATTAGTTACTGAATATCTTTTTGAAATACTCTTCCAAAAACAACATTCTAAGATCCCAAAGTCTGGAGTCACAGAAACACTCAAAATGGTCCCCAGTTAGATTCAGAAGGAATTCTTCTCCCTAGCCAAAAGTATGACTTCAACAGAATAGACTTGGATGTCACAAATATAGCAGATGTGGAAGTATTATCATCTGTGCTGTGAAATGCACTCTGACTTGCTCCATCCACTTCCAGTGGCTCCATTTCAGGAAACGTTGGATTTTCTTCAATTAGAGCTCCTGTCCCAGTGGCTATAATCAAATATATAAATAAACTGAAGCTTTCCCATGAGAACTGACTGTCAAAACTGTGTTGTGTTCAGTCATAGAACTGAAGAGACGGAGCTTATAAATAGTGCAGACTTCTTTATTCTATCTCTACAATCCTACAGGTCACCTCCTCAAGAAGTGTCCAGTGGAGTAACGTTTTATTTCTTTCTGAATGCTATGGGTCACACAATGACTACTGGAAATATAAAAATTTCCAAGTGCTGTAAAAAAATTCAGTAGATCATTTGGCCTATATAGTTTTGAATTTCCTCACTTCAAACCCTCCAAGCCTTTGAAAAACCACTTGTAAATCATACCAATGCCCAAGATAAATGCAAATATCAACACACTGTGCCATTGCAGGGTATAGGATCTGTGTAACTCCTGAACAAACGATACTTTCCCATGCTGTGATCTACTCCCTTTTTCTGGCTACGTACCCCATGTTACAACTGTGCATTTCATATCTCCTCCTGGAGTTACCCTGAGCCTTGCATACGTAGAACTCACCTACAGATACTTTAAGGATTCAATGAAAGGTATTTCTTAGTATGAATATCTGCTGCTGGGAGTGCTGCTACTAATAATGGAAAGTTTATTGGAGAAACTTTAAATTTCTCTTGACTGTTACCACAGGGAATCAATTACTTGCAGCCTGGCATTAAAATGTGTCACAAATTATATTTTATCAGCTGATGTATGACTACTTTAAAATTAGAGTTTTTATCACAAGTAGAGAAACAGGCACAGTGATATCTCTTTATGATCAGTACTACCTGCCTTACACTCAAATATGTTTGTTGTTTTGCTCTGATCTTTGTAATTTATTTTAAAGATTAATTTAAAATAACCAACAGCAATGACACTTTGACCTAGATGAGATCAATTATAATAAACATGCCTATTTTAAAGCATGTGTTCTTCTGTAATTAGCCTCATGTTTTCAATGAGAGAAAGTTTAAATTAATTTCACTATGTCTGTTTCCTAGTATTATTCTTACTCTAATACAAAAGGGAAGTGACACAAATATAATTGTCTTATTTGGTCATTTAGTGGCTTGTGTAAAGATTATCAAACACATTTTTAGAAACTCTAAACTAAAATTTCAGTTTCTCTCTTTTTTACTAAATAAATACAAAATCACTTTAACCTTACAGCCAAACTCTGTGAAATATTTTCATAAATATAAAGTTATATTTCAAATTTCATCCACATAGAGCTTTTTCCTACGAGGAGACACAGAACATTAAAAAAAATAGCTCATATTGTTATACTAACTACATCGTCAAGTCACACTCAATTTTTCCTTTGTGCTTTTCCTTGATGATTTTTCACTAAGTTGTATTTCTGTCTAAAGAATATAGTGTGGGAGAGAGGAAGTTGTTTAAACAAAGGCTTAAATTAGGAATTTCATAAATATATAAGACTAATAAAAGAAAAAAATCCAAAAACACATTACAAGTTCTTTCACTTTTGTAGTAATATTTGTGTTTTTAGTTATGTATTCAGGTTCTTCCTGTTGTTCCCAAAGCCCAGGAAAAAAAAAAAAAAAGATGGATGGGAAAAATCTGAGAGGCTGATTATGCTCTGTCTACCTTGCCTCAAAAATCACTGCAAATTGTCGGTCAAGTGGCCCGCCTCACGAGTGTGCCAAGTCTGAAAAATAGCTTTGAAATTGTCAGCTTTGACTCCAATGTGAATGCCCTGAGCTCGTATGTCGGAATAAACAAAACAATTATACTCTAAAAGAAAATGATTTTAACCATTCAATAAGTATATAAGGTATTTTATAATATACCTCTAGAAATATAAATCCCCAGACTTGAAACTAGAATTCAGAGCCAGCAAGGGGCCACTAAGTACCCCATTAGGCCCCTGAGGAAAACTAGAACCTTGTTCTAGGCTTTGTTATCCATCTTACTGCTGTCTACATTTCTGTGTGAAAGGAACATGTCTGCCAAAAACACACTCAGAATTCCACTGCTAATAGATACTTGTAAAAATAAAACTTTTGAAAACACATAAAGAGAAGAAACAGCATGTTCTGAATGCTATGACGATCTCAACACAATTTTTGTTAGTCCTGGACCCTAACAGAAAAGCACTTTGCTAACTCAGATGCTGGATGAATAGTACACCAGGTCTTAAGTCTAAGGTTAATGAGGAACTATCTGTGTAGTTTGATTCTGTTTGTGACCTAAAAGGTGTTAGTTACTGCGAGTGGAAAATCACCACAAATAACAGCTTAACTTTTCAGCCCGAAGAGAGGTTCAAATGGTGATTAGTTCCAAACAATGCTAAAGTTTGCCATTCAAGAATCATTTCAATTTACTTTTTATATTCATTTTCACTACCTACTTCCACAAAGCACTTGTAGCAACAATTGAGAAATGATACACATATAACAGGATTTTTGGAAATGAAATAGAAAGATCAATTATGAGATCATTATAGCAAAAGCCCTCCAGTCTTAACTTCTTCATCACAATGAAACTCAGAAAAAAAAAAATTTTACAGTTACAATATTTTTTGGGAAAAGATATTTTCTTAGTATCACAGTCTAAAAGAATGATTTATTATGTAGAAATATATAAAGTTTCCTAAGCCATCTGAGCATACAAGATGAAAAGATTTTCATTCATTGCTTTACTGAAGTCACATAAAGATGATTTATTTCAATGTGTGATATAAATATTAAAACATAAATTGACGACTCTTTACCTCTGATGATAGAGGAATAAATTGTTAAAAAAAAAAAAAACTTAAGTCATATGTCTATGCATGGCCTCTAATATTAAGTGTGGATTACATAATGGATTTTAAAAATCTAACTTTATTTTCTAAGTGTCAAGGAATAATACTCAGTAGTGTTGGCTCGAAACACATGAATGTACCTTTTGTGATAGTGTTTCCTTCCTCAGAAGTTATAAAACCTAAAGTGTTTCTCTCAAGTAGAAAGAATCATATCTTCTTTATACAAATCTCCACTGTAAAGGCCTCTGCAGACAAAATCTCAAGTGTGTTCAGAAGACACCACTTTAAATGCTGGGCGCTGAAAAGCCTCATTGACTGCAAAGTCCTACATGACAATTATGAAAAGTATAAACTCCTGCTTAGCTATTAAAGGAGCTTTGCCTTTGTCTTAGCCTCACAGAGATGGTATGAAAATATATTTCTAAAATTCCCAAAGGAGACTTTTAAAATGTATATTTGATAACCTAACTAGGTGAGGGGACTTGGGAGTTTTCAACATAAGAGGCCCAGACATTCATAGAGTGTGAATCTCAGTAGTGTCAGAGGACCCTTATCATCTTGGTGTCTTACTCAGCCGTGGAATTTCCACCATCTACTCCAAAACTCTCACCTTACTGCTTCTACTTGATGCTTGACTTTTACTTTCTGGAATTTAGGAAAATTAGGCTACTGGAAAATTTATTTTAATCCAGTCTCAAAAATTAAATAGAAAACACTTTTTCTTTCTTCTCTTTCACTTATATGGCACAGTTAGTCATTAATGAATTGTATCTCCCAGGAGAGATACAATTACCTCCTTTCTGGTAACCGCCATATGCATGGATTGTAGGTTTTAGGCAAATACTTAATGAAAAGACTACTAGTTTTTGTACTCAGAGTCCAAGAGGGAGTTCTGGTGCACAGAATTAAAGGCATAAGTTTATAGGAGAAACTAGCCCACATGAAGAAATTTCAAAATATTACAATCTTTCAGAACAAAAATTCCTGGTCTAATTTGTCTTAATAATTCAAATTTTAAATGAATTATTTATAAACAACCAAGTTATTATTTTTTAGAAAATTTCTGTTAAATTTGTAACTGACGCCATTAGCATAGGAGAAATAGACCCCCATATCAACTGGATCAATGACCATTATGTACCGCCCTGAGAAACTGTATTATATACCAGGCCACACAGAAAAGGGAAGGTCAAGAGCAGGTATGGCAAACTTTTCAGAGCTTTCAATGGTACAGACAGCCCGCTGGGGCTCAAGTGCCATAGGTTTACCACCTCTAGTCTAAAACTAGGGCTCTAAGAAGAAAGGCAAGGCCTGAGGAAGATATCTCCATGTGAGGTGCTAGACACTCTCGAGAGGCTGACCAAGAAAATGAAGTGGCTCATAAGGTATAAGCAAAAAGCATCACAGGCTAGCTTATTCCACTTGCCAACTTGCCAAAATGAATAACTAGCTAGCAGGAAGTCAGTGCTGCATTTTACTGAAAGTCAGTCCAAATTTCTCTCTGAGGAACTGTGGCTAATTTCTTGAATCTCTTCACATATTCTGCACATCTCTTTTTTTCTCACCACAGTCCTCACAGTAAAAGCAGTGTGGACTTTCCACATTCCAGCTGGTCAGTCAATCCCCTACTCCTGCCTAACCTAGACTTAACCCGTTATCACTTGGCCAGGAATCCATAGCCAACAGTGACTGGAAGCAGTTGCCCGGGTGAAAGTATGACCTCTATGATAGCTACATTTTCTCCTCTAGGTCGCCAACATCACAAAAGCAATCATTTGAACACTAAATTTCATTCTAAGTGTCAGACAAAGAATCTCAATTTATACACAGCAACTGTTCATTCGAGTTTAAATAAAGAGTTGTAGTTAGATTGCAGTCTACCCGCAAGCAGCAGGCAGACACATAATGAGTCTATTAGGAGAGAATGGAGATTGGGCACAAAGTCTACGTGCCGCAATCCCCTTGGAACAACACTGCAGAAATGATGGTGAGGATACCATCTCCATCCAGCACTTGCTTCTATACCTAGCTCCTTAGGGGGGCTGTGTTTGAGGGGTGCCCCCTGGGGTTGAATTTGGAGTCAATTGTCCAGCTATCACACCTTTCTGAGGTCAAGCACACACTCGGGAGAAAGCAGCGATGGGATTATGGGACAGGGAGAGCTTTTAAGGACATTTAGAAAGTGAATACACTTGGGGGGGTCATTTAGTATTTAATTGTTTACTGCTGTTGTTGTACAATGCTTGTAAATACATATTTAAGTAAGTACAGGTTATGATGTTGTCACATATGAACTAATTGTGATTTAAATTCAGAAGAAAACTTTCAAACAGAAAAGCTGCAGCACTGTGTTTAGTACTGTAAAAGTATATTGTTTTTACTAATAAGAAGTGGTAATGCTTAATCATTATATAAAATGGCCACATTTTATCTAATTAAACTCTTGTAGGTTCACTGTCATTCAATATGTGATAACCACAGAATACCATAAGTTCCATCCATCAATTTCTCTTCTTCTATATTTAATTCTAACAGCCAGTGGCTACAACCTGACATTATCAGTATTGGTATTATTTAATGTCTTTGTATGTTCTGATATCATTTTGAGAAAAGAATTAAATTGATATGTAATTCGTTTAGCTTTTAAAATTTTTTGTCTTACAAGACAGAAATCGTGTTCATTTTCTGCCTACTTCACAATTGTTAATTCCAAATTGTGATTTTTAACAGACATAATTTAAAATCAATAATTAAAGGATCAATGGAGAGACAGTTGCTCCAAAGAAAGTGCCCTCCCTCCCTCCCCCAGAAATGGAGCCGCATCCACTCTACGGTGATTGCATTGTGCCTGGCCTCATATTTCACCAGTGTGGAGTTTTTCTTATTGCTCTGTTGTTTCATAACTGCTGGTCTGCTTCCTACTACTCCGGTGCAGTAGTTATCAAGTTCAAATTTATCTCATGACACATTACTTCAGAAAGATGGAGCATTTGTAGAGATATGACCTGCCCTTGAGCATAATCCGTTGAGAGAACCAAGCACAATATTTTCTGTTTAGAGGGCTATGCACCCACCCTCACAAAACAGGGAAGGACTGCAGGAGGCTTCAAGCATTTTTCCAGTACCCTAGCATTCATGTGTTGAACAGTTAAGATGTTTTTGAAATATACTTTGAGGAGCTGATAAGAACTTTTGTACAGAGCTTCAGAAAACAGAAAAGAAAAGAACTCCTCTGGTGTGTGCAAAGTTAAACTTCAGGCACACGCTTCGCCCCTGGCTGTAGGTCACTGTCAGAGTGGAGGATGAGGGCGAGAAACTACTGCTGCTGGAGCCGCCTGGGATGTCACTTTACTTACCGAAAGATGGGTCTTTGGAGATGTTTCTTCCTGATTGTGACATGCTCATCCATTTAAAGATGAAGGTTTAACTTCTTGGAAACCACGCCAGAAAATCCAGGGAGGAAATGTGGAAGTTTATCCTGATCTAGTGTGCTGCAAACAGCCCCGAAGGAAAAAGTAGTTTCCTCTTTCTCTTTTTGGGTGCCGGGAGAAAACTTCCCTGCTCTCTGCCAGCCGAGCAGTGTGTCCATAGAGGCCACATAAGCCAGGCACGTCGGGGCACTCCCCCACCGAGCGCAGGGTGTGCAGAAACCCCCGGCAGGCACGCTGACCCGGGAGAGAGACTCGCACGGGACCTTCGGAAACTGAGCCAAACTGACAGCGTCCCGCCCCGTGTCCCCCAGGTAGGCGCTCCCTACGCGACTGCAGCCATGAGAGCCGTCCTTCCAACATGCTGCTCACGCTTGGCAGGGCTAAGTCCCTCCCTGCCTTTAAAACAGCCCGTTCGGAGGCTCAACTTTTTTCTTCAAAATAAAAGTTGTACAGCTGTTTCGGCCGTCCCATGTGAGCACCCTCTGAGAGTTCCTCCTGTTAAGATTGGAACTGTGTACAATTTAGTAAAGAAAGAAGGACCTAGATTGCCTGGCTGGCTCTGCCTGCAAAATGATCGTTATTTTAGAATCTTGCTTTTATTCACTCTGGATGAAGTGTGGGACGACTTATCATTTTTAGCACTCATAACCTAATAACCTGCTCTTGGCTGAAGTGGAAGATGCCATTTCCACCGATGGAAGTCCAACACGAAGGGAGCGGAGCAGTGAAAATTAGATAAACAAAAATTGCTCAATTCTGTTGGTGACCTTGTAATCAGATATGTGAACCCAAAGGCAGCTTCCCAACCTAGAGGAGCTCTGGAGAGACAGATAGACAGACAGGGAGACAGACAGACATAGGCAGAGAGACAGAAAGACAAAGACAGTCGGAGAGACAGGGAAAACAGAGGCAGAGAGAAAAAGACATAGGCAGGGAGGCAGAACGACAGAGACAGACAGAGACTGATACACAGACACACACTCAAGATGCCCCCACAATTGTCTAAAAGCCTAAGGTTTTATTTTATGGTGGAATTTGAACTTAAGGAAAAGTATGTAAAGAATGTGTGAGTAACTGAAAATAACATTGAAAATTATTTCATTTAGAAAAAATTAGCTATGTGGCACGAACTCTTATTCTAATTACAAATAATTTGCATGTTCATTTTTCAACATATAATAGACCCTTGAGTAATGACTGGCCTGACATACAAACATTTAGGTTATTACTAGGATTTTAGTTTTAACTTATGAACAAAGTCTTGAGTTATAAACTGAATCCCAGCCACTGGTGCTTCCAAATGGTGTCAGGTACAGATTTAACTCTTAAAACATTCACTGACCAACCTAGGTTACAACCAGCCTTTGCAAATGAACTGAGTTCATGGGTCAAAGGTTCATTAGATTTTGGAAACTTTTCTGAATTCCTAGCAAAGTTCCTACGCAATCAAAACTGTCATAAGATTCCAGGCCATAGGTTTGGGATGTAATAAAATAAATCATTTCAAAGCAAGAATGTGAAGTGGATTTTCAGGAACATAATGAAATAAACTCAATATAAATGCCAATAAACAGATAGCCCAGGGATAGTTTAAATGGCAGGAAAGTATTCCTCAAGCCTGAGGCTCACAGACTTGATTATAACAGAAGGGGGTAAATGTTATTTAATTGTTCACAGGAAATCCATATTGTGAGACTAATAATTCTTGTCTCTTAAATGATTAGGAGAAACAAATGAGATTCACACTTATAATAAGCACTATATTTAAACCTAACTTTTATACCTGAAGACCCATAGAAAGGTACCCATAAATTAAATATTCATATAGCAAAAATAAAAATATATATTTAAAAAACATTAACTTTTCTCATAGTATTTAAGATTGATACTGGCAAGAAGTGTTGCCTTTACTAACATGCTCAATTTTAATATAGTATTCAATAAAATAAAAACACCTCACTATTGTTTAAATTACATTAACACAACTGCACTGTGTTGATGTAACCAGGGCAATTCGCTTAGAAAATACACTGACTATAACTTACTATGAATAGTCCTCCTTCTGGGACAAGGATTTAGAAATGCTGTTTATATTTTTCCTGATGTGATAACACAAGTGCAGTCTGACTCTGCCTAATACTGAACATATACACACAGACGTGTGTGCACACACACACACACAAGTTAAGAACATTGCTCCTCACAGGTCTCACGCCCTGTGGGGAGAAGTCGGGTCTTCATGGGATGATGTAGCCGACTTGCTGTTAGAAGGTGGCACCTCTGGATAGGCAGGTCACCTGGGGTGTGACCTAGAGGGGCTGTGTCCTTGTCACACTGCTCTCTTCACTGTTTCATGGCCACCGTTAGGAAAGCAGCCTTCCTCCACCCCAGCCCCTCCACCAGGACATTTCTGTCTTGGAACACAAGCCATGGATTGAAAACAGCACAATAAACCTGTGCTCTTTGAGTTGCGGATGTCTAGTACTTTGTCTCAGCCACAGAAAACTGATTCACACACACACACACACACACACACACACACCCCGCTCTGACACCACACCCTACCCTCTCAGCACCATTACAGTCACACTAGGTGCTGAGAAAATATTTAAGTTGATGTGTTAAGGCACTCAGTTAGAATACGCTGATATACTCATCTTAAGTCATTCATTCTATATGATGAAGACACAGACCAATTTACAGGATGCTGCCGACCCAAAGGACACTGAGAATGTCATTGCATTCTCTCTTCATCATCACAGGAGACTTTTACTTGTGAACTTTTACTTGTAATTTTCATCTCATTATTGTGCAGGTTTTAGCTTTTTAGGAAACTTTCATACTGATTTTTAGAGTGATTGGCTGTCTAATGTACATCCCCACCAGCAGTGTAAGAGCCCTCCTTTTCCCTAGCAGCCTTGCCAGTGTTCATTGTTTTTTATTGTCTTGATGATAGCCATTCTGCCTGGGGGGAGGTAGAATCTTGGTACAGCTTGGATTGGCATTCTCCTAATGGCTGAATAAGTTGACTATTTTTATATAACTATAGGCCATTTATACTCTAGATAAAAGTCTGTTCAATTCATTTCCCCATTTATGGAGTAGGATATTTAATTTTTTAGTGTTTTTTGTGTTTTTTATAGAGTCACATATTAGTCCTCTAATGGAAAAGGACCTAGTAAAGGTTCTTTCTCATTTTTAACCTGTCTTCACTCTGTCAGCTGTTTTCCTTGCAGAAAGTTTCAGTTTGAGGTTGTCCCATTTGTTGATTCTTATTATTTCTTGTGCACTTAGAATTCTATTCAGGCAGTTTTTCCCTGCCTCGATGGCTTTGTACATTTTCTTCTAACAGTTTTAGTGTTTCAAGTATTTTTCTAGATATAGTGGTACATACCTGTAATGCCAGCACTTTGTAGGCTGAGGCAGGAGGATCACTACAAGTTCAATGCAAGACCAGCCTGTACTATGTACAGAGTTCAATACTAACCTGAAATGCATAGCAAGAGATTGGAGAGAAAGAGAGAAGAGAGAGAGAGAGAGAGAGAGAGAGAGAGAGAGAGGGAGGGAAGGAGGAAGGGATGGAGGGAGGGAGGGAGAGAGAGAGAACAAATCAAAAAATTTTCAGGTCTATTTTGAATTAATTTTTCTATAGAATGAGATAGAAATCGAGTTTCAGTCTTCTACATATGGATGTCCAGTTGCCCCAGGTATATTTGTCAAAGCTACTATCTTTTCTCCAATGTATGTTTTTGGCTCCTTTGCCAAGAATTAGATAGTTTTAGTTGTGTGATTTTGTTTTTCTGTCCTCTCTTCTGTTTCATTTGGTCTATGTGTCTATCTTTGTGTTAGTACCATGCTTTTTTTGTTACAATCACTTTATCATATAATTTAAAATTGGCATTGTGGTGTTTCCAGACTTGGTCTTTTTTGCTCAATATTAGTTTATCTATTCTGAATCTTCAATTTCATATTTCATAAAATGACTACTAGGGGTTTTTTTCTAGTTCTGTTAAGGTCATTGGCCTTTTGATGAAGATTACATTGAATTGCAGATAATTTTTGACTGATTGGTTATTTTGACAGTATTAATTCTGATCTATAAACACAGAAGTTCATTCCAAATTCTAAGATCTTCAATTTCCTCAATGTTCTGTGATTTTAATTGTAGAAGTCTTACAGCTTTGTTTAGGTTGATTCCTAGGCACATATGCATGTATTTAAAGGCTATTATGAGTGAAATTGTTTTAGTGATTTTTTTTCTTAGCTGGTTCATTATCGATGCTTAGAAAATTTATTGATTCTGTCTCCTGTCTTCATTGTTATAGTTCCCTCCCCTACTCTGTTTCTGATGTCCTGTACAAGTGTCACAGCAGGGCAGCGGCAGAAAGACCATTTGATGTTGTGCCTCCCAAATCATGGAAGTCAAATGTAACTGAAAGTAACCACAGAAGTGTAGCAAAATATCAGTCCAAGATCAAATGTATGAACTTTTTGTTTTCAACACAAACACAATATCATCATTTATATATTTAAGAAAATTTTAAATTAAAAGAAATGCAACAGAGAATTAGATGATACTTTATCTTCTATCACTACATATATATCATGTTATTTCAATTTGTTGGCCTTACTTCTTTCACTCTTGAGTCTCTACCTTACAGTAAAAGGAAAGCAAGCTATTGTGTTGAGGGCTTGCAAGGGAATAGATTTAATATAAAACACATAATTTATAGGATCATTGTATAATATTCACCCAAAAAGTCAAATGCAGAGGAGTGCAAGAGACCTATCCACATGTTAGAGACTCAAAGAATCCAGCTGAGGGCCTGGATCTCACAGCAGTGTCCTGCCCACATCCAGCTAAGGCCTAGAGCCCATGGCAGTGTCGCATGCAAGTCTATATAAAGGATCTGCAATGAGAAGACTCGAAGGCCAGTGTCAGAAGTCTGCGTCTGTAGGATGAAAGGCTGAGGGATCTCCATGGGAGCCAGGAAGTGACACACACAGCAGAGCTCAGAGCTCCCCTGAGGAGAATACCAGCCATTCCCAGGGGCAGTGCAGCCCAAGCTCCTCCTCCAACAAAAAGAGCCAACTTTGCATAGGAAAACCAGCTGAAGCAAGCTTATCCAAGAAAATCAACAGCAAACAATCTTCCCCTCTAATTCTGATTTTATGTCATTAGCCACAGTCCTCAGGTGGATCATCCACACCCAGAACTGCCCAGTTCCACAAGGGGCTTCAAGCTGACCATTAGTCAAGCCACCCTACACTACCTGAGTATGTTAAATACCTTAACTCCACTTTTAACATTCTTACATGTTCATTTTCTGTTTTGTTTTTTTTCTTTGTTTCTATTACTTTTTAAACAAATTTAGTTTATTGGTACATTTTAGGAATATGTTATAGTCACATATCTCATTGAAAATTTATACCTATACATGATATATCTTGATTCTTATTTTTCCCATTCCCTTGTCTTACCTTCTACTCCACGTCCTGTATACATAAGCTGTATTTCTGTTTTTTTCCTTTTTATCATCAAATTTGTTCTTTCCCTTCTTTGCTTTCTTTTGCCCTACCAATTTTCTTTTCACTTTTTTTTCTTCCGATTGCATAATATCTATCATACACTCTGGATTGCATTTACACCTTCAGTTTCTTGCACAGAAAAACAATATGGTATTTACACATCTGTGTCCTATTTATTTCATTTGTGAGTATAGCCTCAAGGTACATCTATTTAGCTATAAATGTCTCTAATTTGTCATTCTTTATGGCTGAGTAATACTCCATTTTATTTTTTTTAAAAAACTCATCTTCTTTATCCAGTCTCCAGTTGATAGGAAATTGGGCTATTTCCAAGATTTAGTTATTCCAAACTCTGCTGCTATAAACATGAGTGCACATGTGTTGCGGTGATATGATGTTTTTAATTCTTTCATGAACATGCGGAGCAGCGAAATAGGAGGGTCAAATGGGATCTGTAGCATAGGAACTAGCAGAAAGAGTCAACAATTGTGATCTCATCTTATTAAAAAGCTTCTGCACAGCAAGAAAAACCACTAACAAGGCAAAAAGACAACTTATACTGTGGGAAAAAATTTATAAGCTGTTCCTCAGACAAAGGTCTTCTATCTAGAATATATGAAGAACTTAAAAAAAAATCAAGCCCTCCAAATTTAAAGATCCAATTCAAAAGTGGCCATCTGAAATGAACAGATATTTTTCAGATGAAGAAGTAAAAGGAGCAAAGAAACATATGAAGAAATGTTCAACAGTGCTGGTCATTTGAGAGATGCAGATGAAAACAACACTGAGATTCTATCTTATTCCAGAAAGAATGATTGCTATGAAGAAGTCAACCAATAGCAAATGCTGGTGAGGCTGTGGAGAGAAAGGACACTTTCTCTGCAGTAGGTGGGAATGTAGACTGGTGCAACCACTGTGGAAATCACTTTGTGTTGATTCCTGAAATAACTTGTTCATTTTTTTTGGACACATCATGCATGAAAGATAAAATGTATACATGATACCCCCCCCCAGAGAAGCACCTAGATCTTAATCCCAGAACAGTATAAGATATGCATTCAATGAAAACAATACCAGAATTTTCATTTGCTACAGCCATAAATATTGCACCCATAAAGGAAAACACTACTTGGCTGACTGTATCCCGAGATAAACAACTGAGTGTGAATCATTCATGATGGACCAACCATAATTCTGTCCCTTCTCTGCTGGAGGAAAACCTATTTCAACAAGAGTAGCATGCTTTAGAGAGAACTTAGATCAAATTTTTCCTTCCCAGGTAATTCATTCACAACTTTCAGCATTTTATTCACTTTCTTATAATAAATGCCTTGCCACGGGGTTCACAATTGACTAAGAAGCTAGTTGAGGGCCGGGATTTAGCCCGGTGGTTCCAGCGCCTGTCTTGCAAGTGCAAGGGCCTGGGTTCAATCCCCGGTAACCACATACAATACTGAGTGTGGAGATGCCCAGCAGCAATCAGTACCATACCACACCACAGTGCCGGGCGTGGTGGCTCACACCTGTAATCCCAGCACTCGGGAGGCAGAGGCAGGAGGATTGTTGTGATGTGAGTTTGAGGTTGAGCTCAGGGCCAGCCCAAACTACAAAAGCGAGACCCTGTCTCATAAAAAAATAACAATAATAATAATAATAATAAGCTAGTTGATATATGGTGGAGCTAGGATGTGAACTAAGACATCTCTCTCCTGAGCCATGCATTCATATCCTAATACACCAGGTGCTGTGTAGGCAGTATATTGCCTTTGAGGCTGCTTGGGCTCTGTGTGAGCTATGCTGGGCATTCTGTGGGGAGAGAAGAGGAACAGCCAGCCACTCTCTGGAGTGTCTGTTCTCCTAGCATCTTACCCTACTTAAATATTGTACTGTTGCCAGTTATGGGCCCGATATTTACAACAACCGTCCCTAAAACCTTTTCCAAAGGAAGTGGAATTATCAAGGTGAACTGAACAGGCTAATCAAGACCTGAACTGGAAGCTCTGTGTTTATAGACAGCCTTGGACCAATGTCACAGAACATACACATAACCCGCTGCAGCAGAGGTTTTCACTAACTATCTCTGTGCTCCCAGCTCTCCTCTTGGTCAGTCTAGGAGACTGGGCCACATGACCCATGAAATCCTTTCCTGCTCTGACAGTTTGTTATTCTCTCACTGCCTTGATGATATGTTGTCAAGTTATCTCAGTTGACTGTTCACCCAAGAACAAATTTCACAGTCATTTTTAGCTTTGCTTCACCCTTCTGAGGTCATATACCATTGAATGCTTTCTACCCTCATTGCTGTGGGACTTAAAATACAGCACATGGCTCAAATAAGAAACTCAATTGGAAAATCTTTATTTTTCTTTCTGTCTGACTGTTTGTTCCTTTACTGCTTCCTTTTGGAATACTTCTTTAGAATGTAAACTCCAGAGAGGCAGCATGTAAGGTCTGTGGTATTCTCCATGTGTGGTTCATAAGAGACGCTCAGTGGCTATTTATTAAATGCACAAATACATGAACAAAGTGATCATCAGTCCTCCATCATCTTATTGTATGTGTGTTTTTTTCAAAAATGCATTCATGTCTAGTAAGAGTACTATACAGTATTTTAAGACCATTGTCTTACAGAAGACACAAAATTTCTATGTAGGTGTTCAAATCTGGGCTTCTTATTTGTCTTTGCCAATATTGGTCCCCACTCACCAGTCTGGAAGAAGGAATATGGCTGCCACTAGCTGACAAGGCCATATGCATTAAAATGAAATCGAGGAAAGCACATTATGCTCCATTGCATTCTGATGATTCCTCATTCATGTCTGTGTGAGCAGAGGGAGTGCACCTCACCACGGTGGAATGTTTAGCTTCATCTGGCTTCACCTATCTGTACCCATGTCCTAGTCGGCCCTTTCTGCCAGCTGCTCCCGCTGGCTGCTCTCCTGAAGCCTCCACACCCTCTCCTGCTCCTCTGTTTGAAATGCTCTTTGTCCTGCACTTGCTCCAACTTCATCTCTTCAGACAGGTGCCTTTCCTGACCACCCATCTGAATTTAACATACTTACATCTTTATTTCTGGAATAGTATCATAATCTCTGTAATTATTTGTCCAAAAATTCATAAGCTCATTTCACGGATAAACTCATGCTATAAGATGCAATAACTGGAGGACAGATCTAAACAGCTAACTCATCCTGACTACCATAAAAACAAACCCCATCAACTTACCCACAAAATATATTTTTCTTCATATATATATAACTGCTAAAAACTAAAATTTGACTCTTAATAATCTTTGGTAATAATTCAAAACACTTTCTAATACTAATGTACACATTTCATGTGGAAATATTTGTCAATACATTTCTTCAAATCAGGGCCTTCACATATCAAAGAACAAGTACAATGATGTCTTAGCCCATCTTGTGCTGCTTTTGTAAAAGGCCTGAGACTGAGTAATTTCTGAAGAGCAGAAAATTATGCTCTCATAATTCCAAACTCTAGGAAGTCCACGATGACACGGGCAGAATCTGGTGTGCTGCAGGTCCTCTTGTGTCGCACATGGCAGAAGATGGGCTAACCAAACACGGCGTGAAGCTGCTTCAGGCTTGGAGGTACTGACTGGTACCTAATTCTCTTAGGAAGGGAGCAGCCCTCCTGGCCTCATCACTTCTGCAAAGCCCCTGTCTCAGTCATTTTTCTTGTTGCCGGGACATAACATATGATATCCACAGCTTAAAAAAGGAGTTTTTCTCAGTTCATGTTTTCAGTCCATGGTCAGTTGGCTCCACGATACAGATGGCTTGGTGGAGGGTCTGGTGGAGGAAAGCCGCTCACTCTATGGTGGCCAGGAAATAGAAGAGAAGAGCTGGGAGGGAGCATTTCCTTCCCCGTCACTCCCGCAGTGACCTCTGCCTCCTCTGATCAGGCTCTGTCTCTTAATAGCAAGTCAGATATATCATCCTTAGGACCCTGTCACTTTCCCTAAGTGCACTTTCCCCACTTATGAGTCCAGGAGGCTTTGGGAGAACATTCTCAGTCCAAACTGTAAAGGTTTTTTTAAATCATTTTCTTGGAAATATCTGAATTTTGGAGGGACATACTCAAACCATACTACATAGGAATGCTAACATTGATTGGACAGCTCAGAACCACTTTTGAAGTGGACTCAATTACCCCAAAAATGGTTTCCTCAGAGATAGACCCTCCTTTGCAGATTCAACCAAGTTAATAGTTTTAAACTAGATTCTTTCAACTTACGTGTCAGACTTAAATTTTATTGGATACTTATTTAATAAAAAATATAGAAATATAGTTTTCTTAGATGAGTTACTAAGGGAGCCCAATTTATAGCTTGGAGTGATAAGGAAAACTGCTCCTCCAATTGGCTAACTCCCAAGTTATTTATGTCCCTCCACACTGAGCCTTCTACTTCACCAAGTAGGAGAAATTCCTCTTTGCCAGTGAAGTGGAGAAGCAGGTCAGTTAAAGTTTGATTGGCTCTAATTAGCACTCCCACAAATTCTGACAGCCTTTGGTGCTGGCAAGCAAACAGCTTCCTTTGAATAGTGTGACATTTTGTGAAAACATCATCAACAACAACAACAACAAAGGAAATCATTTAAAATAGATTCTCACAGCCAAACACCCACTGCTCAGTATGGAATCAAGCAATATATAACTGCATGGAAAAGGAAATGACTTTTCTGTGGTGGGTAGTTAAAGGAATGTTACAGAGAGCAGCCTCCTTCATGTAAAATTCCCTATGAGTCAGGGAAACAAAAGGAAATGGCTGAACAGGGTCTTTAAGGCCATAGATACTCCAAAAAAGCCTGAGAAGCACAAGGAGTTTCACAAGCCAACCACATCACACATTATGTGGAAAGCACATCAGCCTGTAGAGTTAAGGAGATTCCCACCAATCACATAAGAAGAAGGGATGTAATTAGAGAAATAATCTACGTGATATTACTGTTTAAAGGTGTGGTCCTTCCAAGATTTTCTTACTTCTCCAAAATGCCAAAAATATTCTTACTTACATTTCTTCGGTCAACAGAAAATTGTTCGAAAGTGGCTGCATGCTAAGGTTTAATTCCTCCCCAGCTGTGAAGTCCATCGCTAAATCATCAACTTTGCTTCAGTACTGAGTCACCATTATCATCTCTCTTCCCTATTTTGTTTGGTTTCTAAGTGACTCTAAATTCAATTAATAGTTGTTTAAGTCTCTCTTAAGCTTCCAGTAATATCTATGAATAAATGTGCAGATCTACCAGCAAGAAATGAATTGAATCAGTGTCAGTAAATGGAAAATTCCTAAATGCTAACCTACTGACTTCTCCAGGCTTTCAGAATTAGACAGAAACTGAGATAACCATGACTCATGCTGGCTTTGAATAGAAACCACCACTGAATTTCCCAAAATTTTAACAGTAAATATGATAGATTCTGTGTCAATAGCTCAAGTGAACAGAAATATATCACAATTTCTATTTTAAAAACAAAAATAATTATTAACAAGAAGAATAAAAATAGACTCAAATACTCCTTCCATCTTCAATCTTTCTTTTTGCTTCTCTTGATTATTCTCCTCACTCTAAGGACATTGCAAGAATCTATCCCTATCAGTCTCATCTCTGAAATTATCTTATTTTTCATTTCAATCCAACATTATTAATTGTTTCCATGACATGGAGTAGTTATTAGTTTTTTCTATGTTCATTTTATTAAACTCTAAATTTATGCTTCACATAAGATTGAAACTGACCAGTGATGTTTTTGAAAGCCCAACACTGAACATGTCACCTTCTACACTATCTGATTCCTAACCAATACCAGAAGAGAATACTAAAAATCAGATCTATCTTTAAAAGTCTGCATCTTTTTCACATCATGGATCTTGACTTTACTAAGTGGTCCTAGAAACACACAGCCTTTCTTACTTGGTCTTTTATCCACCTAACCCAATGCAAAGGAAGCAGAAGAGTTGTAAGTGCTGGTAAGTTATAGGTTATGTGCCAGGCACTATATTTTATGTGTTCTATTTCAATTAATTCTACATCAGACACCTAATAGGTAGATTTTCAGGCATGCAACTCACACTCAGGAAACCTACAAAGTTCAGAAAAGTTCCATAATTTGCCAAGGGGTATCCAGCTGGTATGTTACATTATTAAGATGTGAATTTAGTTCAGTCCAATGTCAGCAACTTTGTTTTTATAAACATATTACAGTGTCTCTCTGTGATTGTATTCTAAGTTTTAATAACAGCCCTAATGAAAAAGTGTCTTGGCTAGTCATGTCTGTAAAGATCTAATTCTTTAATAATCATCATTATGATGATTTCTAGGGCTTAACCCTAGAAACCCTAGAAATCAGGCTTGATTTTAATACACGTAAGTTTGATTTGCATCACTCTCTTCATGGACTGATTAATCAGTGAACTAACAGAAGCAGAAGACTAAATAGTTAGAGCCTTAAAGTTCAAGTTTTATCTCTTGTTTACTGTATAATGCCCACTGAGAAAAAGTAGATAAATAAGACTTTGGGTCAATACATAGCTAAGAAGTTTTAGGGAAAAAAAATCAGAAAAAATTTTAAACTGAAGGAGTGGTTTGACTCCCATATATGACTCTCCAGTACTGAAGTATGTGTTTTTTTTAAATCATGTCAACAGCAACCCAAATAATGAAAACATCGCTTCATTTTTTCAGAGTCACATGGCAATGTGTCACTTTCAGTAATGGATGGGTGAGCTCCATTCTGCCACTTGTAAAGTCTGTCTCATTTCTGTATCTCATAAAAGAGCTACTGTCACTTACTGAGACAAATTGTGTACCAAGCACTGCAGAAGACCCTTTCTACAAACCCAAAGGCAATATGGGAAGGAACCAGCACCCTTCTTTAGATAGAGCTAAGATTACACCCTCGTAACTGGTAAAACAAGGATTAGAACCCTAGGTGCCTTCCTCTATAGCCCGTGCATTTAACTACTATTCCCTCCCATAGCTCACCTGGATTCCTTTCTCTGTTCCATGCTATCATTTTGTAGTTTTATCTTCACTGTCTTCTCTAGCTCCTATTTTATGGACAATTTTTTCTAGTGATGAACTTTGAGTCTTTTACTGATTAAGCCCAATTTTCATAAACTTTTGGAGATTCTGAACTCACTCTCCACTATTGACGACTACAGAACCTTGTGTTCAAGCTTCAGTATAGGAGCTCATGAATATCTATTTTTTGACCCTGAGATAATGAGTTATTTGTTATAAATAGAATCACAGATTCATGGAGTCTGAAGGGACCTTCAAGGTCCAGTTATTCACCCTCCCGACCATTGCGGAATTCCTCTTGCCTTCCTCTCAGGGAGGGCTTACCCTCAAGTGCCCCTGCGATACCCTTGACCTCCAACCTCACTAGTTTCTCATAGTATGAGAATTTTATTCTGTTGAATGCTACTTTTCTTCTACCATTATCTTCATATGGGATGCAATTGAGGAATCATCAGGAAGAACCGTTTATGAGAAATACAATGAGGGAAAATACAACCACAGCAAAGTGGGAAATAACTCAGAAGCGTGAAGTGCAGACGCATTCAGAAAGCACCGGGTGTTTCGACATAATTTGGAATAAAACTGTGAAGGGGAAAGGCAGGAAATGAAGCTGAGATCGCAGCGCAGCGCATGTATATCACACTGTGGAGCTGAGACTGCATTCACTGGGATGAAGAGAAGTCATTTGGGGCCCACTCTCAGGGAGACAACACTTCTATTTTGCAGTGTTGGAAGATCTCCCTGATATAAATGTAGAATGTATTTGGAAGATTATAAGTGTGGATGCCAGGATGCTAGTAGGTTGTCAGCATAGTCCAGGTAAAATTATTATTATGAATTAAATTGAGGCAAAGTCATTAACTGAAAAAGAGAGTATCTGAGGAATATTAATGGAGATAATATATGGGGCTTGGGTAACAATTAGATATACCGAATAATAAAGAAAAGTATTCTGTGATGATACTTGGGTTTCTGACTCAGCCTCTGGGAGAAAGGTGTAAGATTGTAATCAGAAGTAGGATGGAACATTCACTGTGGAGGCATTGTTAGCTGGCAGTACGAAAGGATAGCTTAAGGGGGACACTAGATGTGTCCCTAGGTATTTAAATAGGTGGGGTTTGTTGATAAAAGAGGAAAAAGTCCTTCATGAAGAAGAAATGCAGGACTAGAGGCTGAAATAATGAGTAAAATCAATAGTCCATGACTAATATTCACTGAGGTTTACCTGAGTTTTCAAGTAAAAAAATATAATAATAATCTTTTATCTTCACTGCCATATGATTTAAGTTTCCCTAGGACCTATACAGCTTTGTATTTTGGATATCTTATGCACACTTTATCTTTGATAATTCATTAAATAAAACCTCTTAAAAGTCACATTCCTATTTGCTTAAAATCTTCCATTTATTCCCAGGTGTTCCTATTGGGGTCAAACTCAATATCATATCCTATAAAATGAAATCCTGTGTATTACATTTATGACTCAGTAGTCACATAGATATGCAGGCATACAGATATATTACAAATATTCTAGCACCATCCCTCCAAATCTCACCCACTCATTTGCTATGGCCTCCAGCCACCCTGAAGCACTTTCCCTATACCTCCTCAGAAGTCACTGTATTCTCCCTGCAGGAAGGTCTGGGTTCAAAGTTCCTGTGCTTAGAACATACTTCCTTCGAATCCTTCCTGCAGGGATCCCGCCTACTATTGAGCTCCCGGTGCAGATCTCTGTCCGCCAGCAGGTGCCCTGAGAATCTCAAACCTGAGATCCATTTCCCTTTCTTATTGAAAGTATTTCTGTCCCCTTGAAGGCCTCAGCAGCACAACTGCACTAGCTTTTACTTCTCTGGGTGCAACACTAACCTTCCTATCTTATTTTGTGCAAGACAGAGGGAATAATTGATATTTTTACATTGTGTGCTTCTTTAACATTGCCTTGTGCAAAGTAGACTGGCAGTTAATAAATGCATGTCTGTATCATATCTAGAAATTTTGCGTTCGGAGAGAAATCTCACCCATATCTGTAGCTATATCTCTGTCTCCCTCTGTTTACTAAGGCTTAGATGCACAAACAGTTCATTACAATGACAAACCTAGTGTTAAGCTCTGAACTTCTACATACCTCCACTTACCTAGAAGAATCCCCACCCATCTATCCATCTATACATACATATCTGTATCTACAAAATGCTTCTTTTCCAAAAGAGTATCTTCATCACTTAATTTAGTACTCTCCCATTAGAATAGAACAAGGAAAAAAGAATGGAAAAGATAGCTGACCCTCTGGATTTTGGTAAGCTAAAACAGTACTGAAAGACACGAGTTAAACTTGGCATACCCTGGACCCAGACCAAAAAAGATTGTTTTTATTGGCTGTGGAAAATGGAATTTTAGACTATGTTAGGCCATCCTATAATTGTGTTTGGAAATGCATAATGTGATGGTTGAGCATTTGAGGCGATTAACTGAGTTTATGTCTGCTGGGAAGTGACAGATTCTGTTTTTCTTAGCACTTAAATTGAGTATAGACAAAAAGGAAAGGAGTTTAACTTCTTATTACCACTTACTGAAGATAGAGAAATATTTCCAAAAGACAATCAGGAAATGTAAAGGGACTTCTTTCTAAATACAAACATTAAGACCTCAACAGGGTTGACTAAATGGCCTGAAGTCAGCCTTTTATTAATATAAAAACAACAGTAAAACAAATCCCTGAGAGTAGCTTGTGCCGAGAGCTCTCTCCTCAAAATAAACATTCTATTTTCCCATCTGACACAGAATCAAATGACATTATTTTGCTTCTAAACAAGATTTTTTTTCGAGGTTTCATGAATGCTGGTAATTTCCTTCAGGAGAGTTGAAACTTTTGATGTTGATCAACAGTGATGTTGATCTTTAGTAAAAGCATCTAAATATCTTAATATTGTTTTAGAGAGCTGATCTGGGAATTTTGAAGAAAATATTCTAGGCTGATAAAAATTAAATTAGCTTCAGCGTGAAAACTATACAAAAGAAGAAAATCTCCAGCACAAGAATATAATTTAAGTGTTTAGCCAATGTGAAGTCAAAGTATTATTTTGATTTTAATATTATTATGTGAATCAGTTTCGGCCCAGGGCAATGTCAACTTAAACATTTCCTGTTTCATTCCTGCCCGATATTGTTTTTTCCATTATTGAAGCTTAAAAATACTTGAGCTGTTTTAAAGATTAGTATGTTGGCATAAAACTGTACATACCTCTGAAAAGCATTTTCTTTAACCTTCAATCATGACTTGACCTTTTAAATTTTTTCAGTATGGTCAAGGGCCTTTAGCATCAAAAGGACTGTTTCACTAAACTTCATGAGGCAATTAGTTATGAGAGAAATGGGGTGACATGCTGAGCCATGAATATTCAGTATTTACCACCGTTTAAAATGCTAATATGCAAGATTAAAGTAGAAGAAAATTTTATAACTTATTTAAATTTGAATTGTGATGATGGCATTGTGTCTCCATCTCTCAGCTTTTATTAATATATTTATTCCTTTTTAAACTATAGCCAGAGTAATTTAATTAAAAGTAAAATGATTAAAATGATCTGCAGTGTTTTCCCAGAGATAGTTTTGGGGATTTTTCCCTTCATGCTGGGGATCAAACCCAAGGCCTTCTGCATGTGAGTCAAGTTCTCAGCCTCTGAGCTGCATCCCGGCTTTTTTGAAAATTCTCAGATAGGGGGTGGGGAGTTGGGAATGGGAAAAAATGAGAATCAAGTCATGTCATATTCTGGTACAAACTTTCAATGTTAAATGTGATGCTGATGTGTATTCATAATGTACCAAGAAAGATTTGAATTTTTAAAACTTCTCACTGGATACAGGATTCAAGCTGTTACCCGGTGTTCACACCATCAGAGACCTGGGCCGTTGAGCTCTTTGAGAGCAGCGTATCACTGTGGTCAAAATTCTCTCAAGTTTAGTTAATAAAGAGGAAGAGAAACTTATCTTACTCATTGGTCACCTAACAGCAGGATTCTCAGCACAAAGAAAGTAGGCCAGAGGTGGAAGAGGAAATTTACTACCATTAAACATTTTTAAAATTAGATACAGTCTTTTCTTTTTGTTGGGAGTGGCTCCTACCAAACAACTAAGTCAGAGAACTCTGGCTGAAATATCAGACTAAGACCCAAGGACATGTATCTGTTTCAAAGCCAAGAAAAATCCATTATTCCAGCCAACAACTGGTTTTGAAAAGAGAAGTGAAAGAAGTAAAATTTTAACAAAAGTGCTAATTTTGTTGTTTGGATAATTAACCTATATCACGTGTGTGGAATGTTTAGTTCAAACAATTACTTTAATGTGACTTTAAATAATTAAATGGCCTGCTAGTACAGAACTCAAAGCATGTGCTCTCAAGTGGCCTACTAATGAGGTATGTGCTCACTGGAAATTACTTAAAATACTTAAACTTCAATCTCCTCATCTGCAAAGAAATGAAGATAATCATGACTACCTTATGTAATATCTGTGGTTATTAAATGAGATGATACATGTGGATCACTTAGAATATATGTCATATATATGATATATAAATATTTTATTATTATATATATTATTATATATATGCTGAATATATGATAAACATGCACAATTTATTTTGTTTTTTAATCCATATATAAAACTCCAGAATTGCACTTAAAGTTTTGTTAGCTTCAGAAGGACAGTGAGGAAAACATTCACTTTGAGGATTTATTTTGATGAATTACTCCTTGCTCCTATTCTATGACAAGTGATTTCCCCTCCTAAATTTTCGTGCTCCCCTGTCTTTATCTTTTGAGGATGGTGCACTTAGCTCCTTCTGTTTATTTATGGTGCTGGAGACTGAACCCAAGGACCCTCACACGCCCTCACCCTTCACTTAGATTTGATGTCTTGATTTGCATATCATCGCTAAGTAATAATTTCCATATGGGTGGAAAGCATGGCCTGGCCATCCCACACTGGGGAGATTTCCCAGACTGCAAGCATATACCTGACCCTCCACCTCTTGCAATCCCCACCAAGTTTGGATGCCTCTCCCCCTCCACTAGTTCAGAACATAAAGACATTTTTTTGGCTGAAAGAAGCACATACTATAAGTAAAAAGGGAGAGAAGAAACTTGCTGGAGACCATGATCGAATGCAGGCCTTCACACACCTGCTACACTTGTTCAGACCTACAGACAAGAAATTCACCCTCAGAGGCACCACCTGGCCTGACGCGCAAGGCCCATCTCGAAGGTAATTTTTGCAACCCTGCTTCCCCGGTGGCCTCAGCTTTTCTCCTCTAGATGACACCAAACCTCATCAAAACATGTTAGAGCAGGAGTCACTTTCTTCTATATATGGCCATTTCCAATGTCCATGGTAGGTTTCCTTACTAGGCTGACGAGTGGTTGATGAATGAATGCATGAATGAACATCAAGTGCCACGCTTTGAAATGTTTAGATGTTTAGGGATGACCCTGCGCCTCCGAGCTCCGTCCAGGCCCTGTCACGTGCATGTCTGCTGATGGCCATGAACTCTGGACGGATAGGATACGCAGCATCCTGGGAGTCCTGGCTCTATGACTGTATCGAGTCACTCTCGCTCCTCATGCCGGGGTTCACCCAGACCCCAGGCAGAGCCCAGGCCAGGGCTGCAGGATGGCACTTCGCTCCTATACCATGCCTCAGTAAACAGTTTTAATTGTGCAGAGTCTTGATTTCCCTAATATTTCAGGAACCTAACCTACTTGGCACACTGAATATGACCCATAATGTTTTTATTTCCTTCCTTTATTCCTTTATGTTAGACTGTGTTGAACATATATTTCAATTAACTAAATAATTAATTAGATCCCCTGGCTTACTTTGTTTTCTCATGTTAAAGGCAAATTTTTAAAGAAAGGTACTTTAGAGCTAATTTCCAACTGCTATTTTCAATTCATGAGTTTTCTTGGTGAAGTTTGATTTACAGATACCCTGAAACTATATAATTACAGAGCAAATATGACCATTCTACTGTGAAATTTTTGAACAATCTCAGATATTTATAACTGAAAGAGAAAAACTTCAAAGGAATTCCAGAGCGGCACTCTGTTCTTTCCACATGACATATCACCCACTGCTAAGAGCTGGGCATAGCAGCCAATTTTCAACCACCAACAAATATATTCATGTACAGGTCCTTTCAGCTGAATTCTAAGCTGGTTTGCTTGGTACAGTTTGGAGGCTGAAGCCCAACTTATTCTTTAGTTTGTTCAATGCTTTCCTATCGTACAGAATAATCAAAAGCTACTCTGATTCCGTTTAATGGCAAGTGGACATTAATTTATGGTGCTGGTATTGAAAGGTACTATAGAGACTATTTGGTTTCAAGCCCACATTTTCTAGGGAAACTAAAGCTACACGGTGTACCATTGTGTACTCTTTCATAAGGTCCTTCACTGGATATCTCTCTCTCTCTCTCTCTCTCTCCCCTCCTC
>PVIR01017988.1:0-17950 GCA_004026965.1 Petromus typicus
CCGGGTCCTTGCGCTTGCAAGACAGGCGCCGGAACCACTGAGCTAACTCCCCGGCCCTGTTCACGTACATTTTTGATGAAATTTCTGAATCCCATTGCCTAAAAGAAAATTCTAAACTCCGCCAGGGAGGAGCAAGTGATGTGAAGAGGTATGAGAATCACGTGGGTGACACTTAGTACTAGAGACGGAGCTCGGAGCAGCGTCTATGGTGTCAGCACTTTAAGGACCAGAGGTAGCTCAGCGGGGCCGCACCTGCCAAGCAAGCACAAGGTCCTGAGTTTGATTCCTAGTTTTGCAAAAGAAAAAAAAAACAAACCACCAATCTTTACAATTCTATATGTAACTTATCATTTAAGTCTGAGAACATAATTATCCTTTTGGAATATGCAGATTCATATCTTTTTTGAACTGTGGCATATAATAAAACATAAAAAATAAAGCCAAGAGATAATAAGGTGTTAAGGAAAATTCGTGAACAAAAAAGCAATTCCTGTATTGGATATATTTATTAGGAAAGATATTTGAAGTGGTAGGGCTATAATGTTAAAATAATATTAATAATTTAGCAGTCTAAAGGTTGTGGAGTGATTTTTAACAAAATGGTAGGAAGTACCGAAAGGAAGCATAATTGTCTAAAATTATTTTCTTTTTTTTTTTTGAGACAGGGTCTCGCTTTGTGGTTCAGGCTGGCCCTGAGCTCAGCCTCCAACTCACATCACAGCAATCCTCCTGACTCTGCCTCCCGAGTGCTGGGATGACAGGCATGAACCACCATGCCCGGCACTGTGGTATGTGGTATTGGTTGCTGCTGGGGTGAGTCTCCACACCCAGTATTGTTATGTGGTTACCGGGGATCGAACCCGGGTCCTCGCGCTGGCAAGACAGACGCCAGAACCACTGAGCTATATCCCCGGCCCTAAAATTATTTTCTTGAACTGGGTTTAGCTTGGTGGTTCTGGCATTTGCCTGGCAAGCACGAGGTCCCAAGTTTGATCCCCAATACTACATGCCACAATGCTGGGCTTGTGGCTCATGCCTGTAATCCCAGCACACAGGAGGCAGAGGCAGGAGGATTGCTGAAAGTTCGAGGCTAGCATGAGCTACAGCCTGAACTACAAAGCGAGACCCTGTCTCAAAAATATAGAATAAAATAAAAATTTTAAAAATTATTTTCTTGGGCCGGGGATTCAGCTCAGTGGTTCCGGCGCCTGTCTTGCAAGCGCAAGGGCCCTGGTTCGATCCCCGGTAACTACATACCATACTGGGCGTGGAGACTCACGCCCAGCATCAACCAGTACCACATACCACAGTGCCGCGTGTGGTGGCTCACGCCTGTCATCCCAGCACTCGGGAGGCAGAGGCAGGAGGATTGCAGTGATGTGAGTTGGAGGCTGAGCTCAGGGCCAGCCTGAACCACAAAGCGAGACCCTGTCTCCAAAAAAAAAAAAAAAATTTATTTTCTTGTAAAAATGTTTAAAATGTGATAATCATACATACCAAAACTCCAGTATAAATGTAATTGTTTTGTATTGCAAACATTTACTGATAAAATTATTTAAAAGTTTAAATAAAATTATTTTCTTATTCCAAGGAAGATTGTGCTGATTAATTAACAGTAATAGACAATTGCATACCTTTAAATGACTTATTAGAAATTGAATGAAACAAGCCAGGGGCTGGAGATGTAGCTCAGTGCTGCTCCATCTGCCTGGCAAGTGCAAGGTCCTGAGTTCAATCCCTGGTACAGCCAAAAAAAAGAAAGAAGTGAGGTGTGGCGGCACAGGACCATAATCCTAGTAGTCAAGTGGCTGAGGCAGGAGGATTTCTGTGAGGTTAAACCCCACCTGAATGACACAGCAAGACCCTGTCCCAAAACATAAAAAAATGTACTGGTGACAGTGGCACATAGAACTTCCAAAAGCCCCAGTGTATAGTGATGAAAGAGAGGAGCTCTGTCAATCTTGTTATCAAAAATAATAAGAACATACTTTACAGGAAACCTAACATAAAGGTAAAGTCTCTTATACCAGTAATTCCAAAACTAAAGATGAGATAGTCTCCTGATAAAGCCAGAGGTCTCATGAAGTAAAAAATTAGTATGATAACAAAATCTGGCTATGTGTAGTGTGTAAATAAAATGGCAGAAACTAGAACTAGAAGAAAGTCCTGGGTATGTCCACGTTGAGACCAGGTCGAGCTATGGAGTTGGCTTTGGTTGTTCTTTGTTCACTTTGTGTGTGTGTGCCAGGAATTGAGCTCAGGACCTTGCACGCACCCTGCGGGTGAGGAACCTCTGGGCTGCATCCCGAGCTGCTCACAGGGCTGGGAAGGACTTACGAATGTCCTCCCAGATGAGTCGAGGAAGAGAGCAGACTCTTGAAGCCCTTTTCTTACATGTGTTCATGAAACACCGCGTGTACAATATCTTGGACTAAAGTGACTGTGTTCATTCTCAAATACTTTGGATCTTTATGTAACTCCTTTCTTCCCAAAAGTTATCTCTTAAGTCTTCAGGTCAAAAAAATAGTCTCTTCGTCCCCAAAAGTCCTCAACCAATGTAGTATTTATTTTAGAATAATGTTACAAAACAAAAGCTTCCTATCAGTAATAAATTTGAACAGCCTCCTGAGATTTGTTAAAATAAGAGTACTAACTAATAGATTTTAAAAAGGAAAATGAGTGTGAATTAGTGAAAATCACCACTCTTTCCTAAAATGCCCTGTTTTCACATTAGTCATTAAATAAATATTTACTTTCTGGCCCAGAACTTGGCACCGTGACGTACAAAAGAATTATCCGACACTGCCTTTGCCTACCAGGAATTTTATTCATGCTTTGACACCCCTTTTTATGGAGCCATTAAATATTTTCCTAAACAGAGTTCTGAAACATGTTTAATCTGGTATAATTTACCACTAATTACAGGGAACTAATCTTAACCAACATCTCTGTGTCCGTACCTCACAGTGTTTCCATGTTGAACACCCCTAAATCAGTCCCATCAAGCTACGGTCAGCTGCTGTGTTATGACTCCTGTTCCATAGATGAGAAGCGGGACTTCTTATAGTTTAATTTACTTTCCAGACAAAGCGGCAGAGTGGGGCTGGCACCGTGTGCCCTGCTGCGTGAAGGGAGAGTGGTGAAGGTTTGCGCTGGTGACCAAGTTGGCCGGGGCGTGTGCGCTCCCTGCTAGGGTGAAGGAGTCACTCGGAATGTGGTGCTGTTCCAGTAGTCAGGCTCCTGCTGCCCCACTAGCTCCGTCCCCCACCCCGGGGCCCCTAGCGGTCTCCCGGGGTGTGTGTTCACCTCAGATAGCATGCAGTGGTTCAGAGAAGGCTGAAATAGGATCGCCTGCCTGATAAAAACTGTTGCCTTAGCAGTCGGTGATTGATACTCCTCTCCTGCGTTCAGAGGTCCACCTCTGCTGCCCTTTCCAGGCGATGGCGGTCCCTCTGCCTCCACGCCCTGCTCTGTTAGGCAGGAGTCAGAGGGAGACTGATTTGGCATGAGTTAGGCACCAGGGAGAACCCTGGCTGGCTGAGAGGGAGCAACCTGTCACAACCTGCCCTCTCTGGCCCGTGACTAGTCTTGTCTGGTGGTGGTGCCGTCACAGCATTCCCATTCAGACCCCCGTGACCCCTGCGATTGTGTGGGGAAGGGGTGCGAGGCTGGCAGACACCAGCGGCTATAACTAGAAAACAGACACTTACCAGAGTAACTTCTTTAGGCTGGAGCGTTTACAGCACTTTTTGTTTTTAGTTTTGAAGCCTCTTTCTTAGTTTTGCTTCCTAAAATACAAACTGTACGGCTCGGGACTCTCGCATTCCAGTTTTGTTACTGCTGTGCACTCTTTCCTTTCTTCCCGGTTTTAATCGGAGTACAAATTGCTGTCAGCACATCGAGTTCATGTGCCAGCCACATTCGGAACAGGGTGTTCTGTGCTCTTCAAAACAAAATTGCTCTAGGGCAGTAAGAGAACAATAAGTCAGAGCTCCAGTTGAAATGATGTTTTGCAGCAGATCGGGCTCACTTGATGTGGTTACACTCAGATTGCGCAGCGAAGCTTGGGTAATTTGGTTTGGTTTGACTTCTGGGGGTTTGGAGGACCTCCACCCCTTTAAGTTACGTGGACTTTATGACAGGAGAAAATGTTGTCTCTTTTTAACTTGTTTATTTCTTTCTCTACCAAAAAAAGCCCTAAGTAGAAGCATCCTGTATGCACTTTCATTCTCTGTAAGCACGTCATAGATCACTCACTTCCCGCAAATCGTACTGGTTGAGATTAGCAACAGACCTCCTGAGCCCTGGAGGCTGAGCTCCCAAGTGAGTCATGATAGTTATTATTAAATATTTATTAAGTGAGCATTTGCACTGTGAGATACGAGGTCAAAATCTTCCATAGCCAGAGATGCCACAGTTTTCTATAGTGGCAATTGTTATGACAGTTTTAGAAAAGAAACTGGCTCTGGAAGCTCGGCCTCTGTCACCAAGGGGACCTTCTCTGGCTGTGGGCAGTCTTCCTGTGGCTTCTGGCGGTGAGGGAGATCTCGCCAGCAGTCTCGTAGAACTTGTCACAGTAGTGTTCCGACCAGAGAAGCCAGCATCCCAGCAGTGACCGCGTGGTCTGGATCCGCCCCACGGCTCAGATCTGATAACGTCCGGACTGGGAAGTGGTGATTTATGCACATAAACAGGCTGTGTGGGTATTTCAGAACATCAGTTTCTGGCACAGTAGCGAGTGCTTGGTCAGGTCCAGTTTTAAGGAGTTAGATTCATCAGGGGAAAAAAGTCCCTATGTAAGGTACTGATAAAAGTTCATGACAGATGGCCCAACACACTAGTTCTCTGATTTATTGTCTCCAGGGACCAGCTGTGATGTTTTGCTTTCTTAGCTATGCTTTTGTTACAGTCTGACTTGTTCCTTTTCTTGCTTCATTTTATCTTTCCCAACATGTTTATGAGTAGCCAGTCTTTTTTCCCCTAATGATGTACTATGACGTGTGAAGATGGCTTCTGAAATTATTTATGTAATTTCAAGCACATATGTACAAGCTGAAAATCAGTCTAGGAAACTGACACGTAGGCAGGGCTCTCGCAGAGTCTCTGGATTTCCTGTTTTGAAAACACATTCAAACTTGATCAACCAAAACCCACAACAGACGTGGTGATAATCTCCTCCTCTACTAAATGCACTCTCCTTTAGGGAGAATGATGCTTCTAACAATAAGCCTTGAGCAAAATAAAAAGTAAATCTGTTGACTAATCTGTGAACCAGTAGGACAATAAATCTCAATGCTTGAGACATTATGTAATACATGGTCTGAAATTCACTTTGCTTAGCAAATCTTTTTTTACGAAAAGTGTCATCCATTAGCCTAAATTAAATTTGGGGACAGACTTAAAAATACTTAGATTTGTGAACTTCTAAGAACTCCCAGTCCCCTTTAGAAACAGTAGCTTTGGCCAGGGGTGGGGGAAAGGGGGTGGGGGGTGGGGCAGCAGTGTTAGAGATTTAGCCTGAGGCCCGGACCTGCTAGTAAGTGCTCTGAACTGAACTACATCTCTATTCCTTTTTAAATTTTTGACTAGAGGCAGGTTCTCACTAAGTTTTCCAGGCTGGCCTCAAACTTGTGATCCTCTTGCCTCATTCTCCCAAGTAGCTAGAGGTGTGGACTGCCGTGCCCGGTGAAACGTCACCTTCTATCCCAAAAGGAGTATCTTAAACGCTAAACTCAACTGCAGAATCTCCCTGCAATACATACATTTAAAAGTAAAATTGAATTATTTAAAAATTATTTTCCATGGGGCTGGGGATTTAGCTCAGTAGTTCCGGCGCCTGTCTTGGAAGCGCAAGGACCCAGGTTCGATCTCCGGTAACCACATACCATACTGGGTGTGGAGACTCACGCCCAGCAGCAACCAGTACCACATACCACAGTGCCGGGCGTGGTGGCTCACGCCTGTCATCCCAGCACTCGGGAGGCAGAGGCAGGAGGATTGCTGTGATGTGAGTTTGAGGCTGAGCTCAGGGCCAGCCTGAACCACAAAGTGAGACCCTGTCTCAAAAAAACCTTAAAAAAAATAAAGAAAAAAAAATTATTTTCCAATTCAGAAGAACTTTGAACTGGCTACAGGCTGATTATTTTATTAAGCTTTTCCTCTAAAAGTGAGTCTGATATAGAGGGACCATCTGCACCAGAGGCCACATGCAGGCCACCCTGACAGCCGCCTCGCTCCAGCCTTTGCCCCTCATATTTAACCATGGGCTGTTTACCCTGCTGAGCTCCTGCTGTCTCTGAGGTCCCTAATCTGATTAGATGACTGGCTATGGGAGTTAGCTGTGAGGCTGGTTTGGGGCTTGTATTGAGTTATATTCCTGAACCACAGAACTGTACAATTCTAGAGCTTCAAGAAATGTGCAGCTCAAAAGTAGAGTAACTTGAAATCAACTATTTGGAAGATACTAGTTGTCTTATTGAACATGGGATGAGTATGAAAGCATGAGTGACTCTTAGTCTCTAAAATAAGTTGTTGATCTGAAAGCGTCGATCAGTCTTAGCAGAGATGTTTTGGGGCTGGACGTGGTGGTGCACACCTGCATTGCAGCGTTCTGGAGGCCGGAGCAAGAAGCAGAAGCTCCAGTGTATTGAAGGGTCTTAAGGAGTGTCTGCTTCAGCAGTGCATATATTAAGAAGTCTTAATGCAAAAGCTTCAATTAATCTTTGCTTATTTGAGGGGAAATAGTGACTTAGTTGGGGCTTTTTTTGCCCAGACATGGGGGGTCAAGATGCAGTTACAGACAGTTAAGCCATTCTATATATGATATTAACTGCGTGGCAGTTTGATAGTTATCTGTTTAAGTAATCCAACCCTGCGTTACAGGGGAGGAAGTGGTCATGTAGTAAGGCTTAGGATAAACCTGCTTCTAGAGTACCACCCACTCACCTGTTACTGATATAGCTACCAGCAATTATATATTTAATTGAAAACATACATAGTTGCCCTTAAACTCTCGGGCTAGATGAGTTACCGCATGTGTCTCAATGGATAAGAAAGGAAAATGGTATTTGTAACATTGCTACCCCTCGTTTACACCTTGACTGAGATGCCCATGGCCAGGAGCAGCCCTGGTGACTGACCTGTCTCCTCACCTTCAGTCCACCTGGAAGGCCGCTGTGGTGGAAGGACGTTTGATTGCAGAGATGTGGTATTCATTGTTGGCGAAGGAGAAGACCATGACATTCCCATTGGAATTGACAAAGCCCTGGAGAAAATGCAGCGGGAAGAACAGTGCATTTTATATCTTGGACCACGGTAAGCAGCCTCCCAGTCCATGCATCAGAGCTCTGTCTACACAGCAGGAGTGTGCATGCTTTTTCATTCAGGATCTTGGTATCTTCATGGAAGTTAGTGCAGCACTGGAAACATCTCATTGAGTCAGGTTACAGTTAGTCACCAAGTAAATTAGTGGGCCTTTCAGTGTCTCATGGGGTTGTGAGCGTGTTTACGTGGTTGGTGTGGGTTAAGGGCAGTACAGACAGGCACGGTCTGCCTTCTGACTTCTTTTGCCTGCCATGTTCCCAGAGTGAGGCAGCCATTGCCCCCTTCACATGCGGTTCTTTACCCCTCTTCTCTTTCCTCTAAATTGGGCAGGAGGTGGTAAGACATGTGGGCCTTGGGAGCTGAAGAACCGTTGGGATGATTTACTACCACTTGAATTTATGCCACATGTTCTTATACAGAGTCTTTGAAAAAAAAAAGTGTGATCTTCCTGGATCTAAAGGCAGTGGAGATGACTCATTTTTGCCTAAATTTTTTCCATCCTAAGGATATCCATTAGCACTTCCAAGCTTAGAACCATCAGATCTGATAGTCTGTGTTGTGAAAACGTGTTTGGCACTATTTATGGGTCTAAAGTTACACCGTGGACCCAGCCCTGCTGTGTTGGGCAGTGGACCCCTGAGAGACCCAGGGAGTTTGGATTCTGTTCCCACGAAAGTCTGCCTATCTGTGTGTCTCCTGGGGGGTTGCCTGCGTTTCTGATGGTGGGACTGAGTTTCAGACGCCTCAGTGACCTGCCCTTGCCTGTAAGAATTCCACGTCTTTTGTGCTGGCCCGTGCTTTGTGTATCCTGTAGTAATCCAGTGGTATGTTTTCCTTTGCCCAAACCCTTGATCATAATCTAATTTCTCAGGTGGTGTTTTAGCCATGCCACTCTTTGCTCAAACTCCTCCCAGAAGCCTCTACTTTAAATTCTTCAAAGCCTTCCCTAAAGCACCTTTTATGTAATACTTCTTTCTCTACCCCGTTCTTTTTCCTACCACAGTCCTTCAGTGTTATTCATTCACTCTATATATGATTCTCTCGAAGGTGAAGCAGTTCCTGTCTGACTGGGACTCATTTTTAATCAAGTACAGCGTAGAGTATAAGGCTGTCTCCTCTATAGCCAAATAATCTGCAATCACTTTAGACCTGGCATTCAAAATTATAGTAGTTCTAAATTCATAGAGGGGGGTAGGATTTTTGTCTGAATTATGTTTTACATTAAATTTAAGCCCCTTGAATATAAGTTTTATACTTGTGAGCATATAATATGAATTAAAATACATTTTAACCTAGCTGATAAGGCATTGTAGGTGCAGGTGTCCCATATTCAGTGGCAGAGGGAGATAGGAAATGGTTTTATGATTATAAACACAAGCAGTTCCTTTCAGGTTAGACTGCTTGTTGTATCATTGAGAGCTAAACCCTGCTCTGCTGCAGCTGAACGAGTCACTTAGGTCCCCTGCATCCCAGGTTCCCCTCCGGTACATGGGGATGACAGCATCCACCTCATGGAGGGGTGGGGACTAAACGAGGCCATACAGGAGAGCTGTGCCAGCGCGTGTAACCCTGGTGCAGTCGGGTTGTACTTCTTGTGGGACTGCCGTCTTTCTCTTCTGTTTTGCCATTGGATCCACAGACAAAAGAAACCCCGTTTTGACATTCACTAGATTTTTCAGATCGTTCAAGCATATGCATACTCAACAAGTTTTCCAAGTTTCTAGACACAAAACCTTGTTCGTGTTTTAATAATCTGATTTAGCATAGTTACAAAGGAACATGCTATTCTCTGCTTGAGGTATTGGTGTGCTGAGACGTTATGCAGAGTGCATTCTCTGCAGCGTCTGCACATACTGTGTAATACTGTTCATGTATATAGAACAGCCTTACACACCAAGCGTGTTTTGTGTGCGTGTCGTGAACTGACTCGTCTTGTTCAGATCTCACTTACCATTGTGTCCGAGTGTTGCTGTGAAGATGGCTGTTGCAGATTTGTGCTCATAGTGTCATCTGTATTTCATTGCCCATAAAACTTCCTCGGCACACTTTCCCTTTGACTTCCCATCCTTGGCAGAATGTTTTCTTACTAAGAAATGCGTCAGACACTTTCAAAGAACTCATTTTTCTCTCTTCTCATTGAGATAATATCCCCCTCTATGTTGTTGTTTTAAATGCTGTGACTAATTAACCTTTCTCATTTTAAGTGAAGTGTGAGCAGTTTCTAGCTTTTCTCTTTTCTTCCTATTCTATCTTGCAACAACCCCAAACAAAACCCAGATTGCCACAAGTGATAGTCTTATTATGTGATGGATTAGGTCAAGAAACAGCAATTTCCTCACACAATGCAGAACCTGAATTTAAATCCTGGCTGTGCCACTGCCTCGCCCTGAGACTCAGAAAGCACTTCTCTTTGAGCCTCAGGTTTTTTTTGCTGTAAAATGGGAGCAGCTGATAAGAACTGGTGGTACAAGTACTTACTATAAGCACTTAAAGGCCTAATGGTCATTGAAGTTCTTTATTTGCATCTCTGCTCTGGAGGCAACTGTTAATTCAGAGACATTAAAACCAAATTTCTTATCATGCAGTCCAGCTTATCTTTCGGTTAAGTCTGAAATTCCAGCTGTGACTTTTTTATCTTTCAATCAGATGAATTATGTGCCCTGAGTCTTTTGCCCAGACTGAGCTAGAATAGCACACAGCTCTTGGCTCTCGGTGAGATCCAGGTTCAGACCCGGCATTCCCAGAACAGTTGAATGTGAACTTACGTGCTCACAGGATGCGGCCACCTACATCCTGACAGAATCACTGCATTTTAACGCGGAACCATCTCCTTCATTAGTCCCTTCTGATAGCAGCCAAGACACCCTGGTGCTGGCTGACCTGGCTCCACACCCCCGACTCCCATCGTGGGTGCTTGCCCCAAGGTCCTGGAAAGGCCGGTGGATATTTGGGGCTGGATAATTCTCCGTGTCGGGGCTGCCCTGTGCATAGGAGGATGTTAGCAGTGCTCTGTGCTCTACCTAGCAGAGACCTATGACACCTCTCTAGTATAGACCACCCAGGATGTCTCTAGACATTGCCAAGGGTCTCCTGAAGGAGGAATGTGTAAAATCACCCCACCTGAGAGCCACCAGTCTAGAGCAGTCCCTGCCAAACACAGGACTCCAAATCACAGCACACTCTCGGTGAACAGGGGCGTACCTTGTTTCAGGCAGGTAAGGAAAGCTCCTTATTTATAAGATGGCAGAAACAAAACAGGAGATCGATCTGAGAGCTGCAAATAGAAAACTAGGTACCACTTCCTAAAATTGGCCACCAGTAATTACATCCTCACTTCCTTGCTGAAGATAACCCATTGCCCTGCCATTACAGCACCGCACCCCAGTCTCGCCAGCCCTCGTGTGTCTCTGCCTCTCTTCCCCAGCTGCATCTTCTTGTATAATTGGAGATGAGTGAGTCAGCATTTTTCTGGAAAATTCAGGCAAGAGGTGCAGAGGTAGTATAAGCAACAAAATATTCCTGTTCCCACTTTAGTCCTGTTGCCCCAGAGAATATGGACCCAGTTTTGACCTCTTTCAACCTGTAACCTAAAAGTTTGGGCTCACAGAGTTTTTTGTGAGGACCATGCCATCTCACGTGGTCACGCGTCGTTCGGCTTACAGCAGGTAGGAATGAATATATTCCAGGAGTATGCGCTGAGCGTTTCTCTAAATGCTGGGCGCCCACAGAACCAGATATGCAGGCTTGCCTAGAGGTTCCCCGAAGCAGTGCTTTGTTTTTGTTTTCGTTTTCCTCTTGGTACCAGGAAGCAAACTCGGGACCTGGTGCTTGTCAGCAATCTCCCCAGCCCCAGCATGCTCCTTCCAATATGCTTACTGTGTTAGGGATCTTAAATGGCCCTAAAAACACATTTACATATCCCCAGTTATTTTAGTACATATTTTGGCCAAAAGGTTTAGCCTAAGAGTATGTCCCTTGATAAGGTGCTAGGGCTACTATTTTTATGGTTTATTTTTTTTTAAAGTTATTTGTGTTTGCTACTGTACCTTTTTTAAAAATCTTAAATTGTGAGAACATACTTGTCTAGATACGTCTTTTTCTTCATTTTTCTGGCTGCAAGTGGTAGGACTGGAGATGAAAGCACTTTACAGTTAGAAGCGTATTAAAACACACCTTTCATGACCATCACTGTAACAAATGCCGTGGCCGTGTCTCCTCTGTCCTCCTTTCTGATAAAGCTTAGGGAGAGAGTCCTAAGACCTAAAAATAACTAAGTATAAAACAGAGGGTAGAAAAAGGCATTGAGCACAGTGTGTCAAGTAAGACAGGTGTTCTGTTACATATGTCTGTGAAAGAAAAGAGAATCTCGTCTGGATTCTAAACAGCCGCAGAGGGACCCTGGGCCCTGCGTCTTCTGATCCGTAGCTGGTCTGTCTTCGGGTCTCTGATGTGTTAGCTTGCACATGTTAGCTCCATGCTGGTGTGATGTCTCAGAGTGTCAGAGGAAGTGCCTGGAAGTACACCAGTTCTTTTAAAGTTTTATTTCTTACTCTCCATTGCAGATATGGTTTTGGAGAGGCAGGGAAGCCTAAATTTGGCATTGAACCTAATGCTGAGCTAATATATGAAGTTACACTTAAGAGCTTCGAAAAGGTGAGAAAATACCGTCTTCTGTAAAGTCACAGTAGAGTTCTTCTGCATCCACTTCCCGTTAACGCAGTTCCTGGGTGATAGAGTCGGAGCTGGCTCCTGCGCTGCGCCTCCCTGTCTCCGCAGCGCTGCTAGAGCACGGGGCAGCTGACATCGCACAGCTGACACACGACCAGAGCGCTCAGCGTTCTTATTTTCTTCCTACGTGTCAGCTTTTCTTTTTTTTTTTTTTTTTAACTTTTTTGGTTAGAATCCAAGACTTGTTCCCTTCTTCGTTCTTAGACTTGTTCTTTTTGTACTTTTTTCCCTGGGTTGAGGACAAAAAGGTCCACGTACTGCCAAGCAGCTCCTTAGGGGAGCGGGGTGCAGCTTCTCAGTGCTGAACGGCCCGTACCCTGCTCAGGAGTCACGAAGCGGCTGCACTGCGGCTCCAAGTTACCGTCTGGTTGCCAGGCTGTGGGAGCCGCACTCTGTCCCACTGAGGACACAAGAAAGCCTGCGAGTCCTGGGCCTTTTAAAATTTTTTCAGACCTGTCAAAGTAGAGAAGCAAGAGAATTTGTCAGTTGCCCCGAGTTCCCGAAAGAATCTGCCTCCTGGGTGTTTTCCCGACCCCAGGGCAGGTCTGGAGGCTCAAGGCACTTGCCTGAGCCACGGGTTCTGTCATCCAAGCTCCAGCCCCTGTGTGACCAACGCCCATTTCCTGGAGCTCCTCAGAAACTGCCCTCGTGTTCCTGTTTTATCTCCGTGCAGGGCAGCCACCTCCGTGCTCTGTACGTTAAGCTTTGGGGTAGGAATGCAGCTGTTTATATTTTACTGGACTCCTCAAGGAAATTATTGTCCCATGGGCCTGAAACTTTGGGCTAAAACATGTGGGAGGATTTCTTCAGTGTAGGTCCTCCTCATCAAACCCCTCCCACAAATGCGTGCTCGGCTAGTATCACTTGTTGCCCGGCAACCTGTCTCAGAGGCCTGCTAAGTCTTCTGTGACCCTCCTGTGCCGTCTTCACAGCATGTCGTGGTTTTATTAAGGAAGAAGAAAACAGTCTTTAGCACATGGCTTTCCCGTTTCCCTTGCTACAGAGGAGCCGTACCCCTCCTCTCCTCTCCCTGCCTGTCTTGGAGAATTTTCCCTGTGCCGTCCACAGCAGTCCTGTGTTGGCCGTTGCTCCGTGAGTGTACTTGTGCAACCCCACGAGGGATATGCACACCCTGGGAGGCATGGGACACTGTTGGACCAGTGTGCTTTAATTCCACCTTGCAGTATTAGACTGCATTTATGTTCCCCAAAAGACAAGCCAGTATGAATAATGCAAAGGGTCCTTGTTAACCAGGCTTTTAAATAACTGGGCTGACAAATTCTCACTGTTGAATGTGATCGTAATGTATATATAAAATGTACCAATAAACTCAGTGAATAAATAAATAGTTAGGTTGACCTGTTAGGATGAATATGAGTTGCCAGAATACTAGCATCCCTCTTATACCAGGCTGTAGCACCAGGAATAGACATTAATTATCTTCCTCTCTGCATTCTCCCAACCCCCAGTGCTGAAGATGGAACACAGAGCCTTATGCATTGTATGCAAGAGCTTTAGCATGATCTGCACCCTAAGCCCTTACTAATTATTTTGTTTGGGGGTTTTTTTTTTGGTGCTAGGAATCGAACTCATGACCTTCTTTTTGCAAGGCAGGTGCCAGCACCACTGAGCTACATCACCAGCCTCCCAAATTGTCTTTGGAGTAGAGAAAACTTTGTAGTAACTCACCTATACTTCATAATTCATGTGAATTAAATAGCACTCGCCACACCTATTACCAATTTCCCAGAAAAAGAAACAACTCTCCTGTTGACTTTGTGATCCTAAATCAAGCCGTTCATATGGAAAATCCAGTTATTTTTAGATTATATCTCAGGTGTCGGAGAGCAAAGATATCCTTGATACAAACCAGCAGATGACCATGCGCTTATTTATTTATGGCTCTGACATATGTTTCTGCACGAGCTTTGAGCTCCCAGTTGCTGTACGTGAAATTCCCCAGCTACACACCTGCACTGGGAAGCCATTCAGAGGCTTTAGTGCATCTCGGTTTTTAGAGTGACAAAAGTGCATACCCTAGAATTTTGAAAATTCTGTGTGAACACATAACCGTGATATGACTGCTGGGGTGTTCCTGTTGTAGAGGTGAAAAACTGAGGCTTGAGAGAGACGGCTTGTCGACCTGGAAGAGCAGTTCAGTGGCCAGGTTTGCAGCAGGGAACCAGGGGCCCCCGCCACCAGTGGCTGGCCTGGCCTTGCCGTGCTTCGCCCCCCCCCCCACTCCCCTGGGCCGCAGGTGGCAGCGTGGAGAGTGGGCTCTGGAAGCCTAGAGAGGCTAGTCCAGCAGTGGATGGCAGTGGCACACGCCTGTGACAGACAGGGTGTTCTGAGATGGGGTGGGTCTTCAGGGCATCAACCAGTGATCTTCCTCTCGCACTCCTCTAACCATTGCCACGAATTTACACACAGGCCAAAGAATCCTGGGAGATGGACACCAAAGAAAAACTGGAGCAGGCTGCCATTGTCAAAGAAAAGGGAACTGTGTACTTCAAGGTGTGTGAGCCCCTGTACAGTCCTTCCCGTTTAAAGGGTTTGATGAGCTGGCAGTGAATTATGCTGATGTTCCCTACTCTGAATTCTGTCAACACTCTTCGTGGTAAGAGGAGCCCTTTGCACATGTTTGCCAATTCAGTCTAAAGAATGGTAAGAAAAGAGTGCGTAAAGGTGAAGAAAACACACATACTTCTCTCATACTCTACAGTCCAGATTGTACCTTCCAGAGAGGCAGACTGAGCCCAGCTTTCCTGCCTGTCACTGAATCACGCAGGGCCTAAGATGTAGACAGAGTAATTGTTAGCCAGTAATAGAATCCACAGGCGTAAGTTTCATATCATTTCTTTTTCACTGTCTTGTCATCAGGGTATGTGACAAAAGGAAAAAGAATATGCAGATTTTTTTCAAAATAAATAAGTACTTACTGAATATTCTCCCCACAGTTATATATTGTGTTATATTTGCTTATATATAAATGCAGCCAAGGCGATAGTTTCCCTAAGATTTGCTGTTATTGCTTTTGTTGTTTCAATTTGCTTTGGTTTGCTTTGGTTGGAGAGGCGGCTGTTCTGGGGGTAGAACCCAGGGCCCTGCACATGGTGGGCAAGGGCTCTACCACTGAACTGTAATGGAGAGCCTAAGACCAGCTTTAATAATGCTTCCAATGGAAAAATGTGTCCTCTTTAACTATTAGATGGAAGCAGTGAATATCTCAATAAATCTTTAATATTTATTTAGTATAAACAAACAATACATCACTACTTACCAATATTACCATAACTGAACAGCAAAATAAAGATATCCTGTAGTGATGCCAGCCGGTGCTGATGTATCTCTCAGGGCTGGAACAGGTGACAGTATCCAGGTGGGCCAGGCCTGGTTTCCAAAGAAACTGACAGGAGGAGGACCAATCGCGTCTCGTGGCCGTGATGACCCCATGAGACGCCTTCAGACTCCCTGGTGAACGCTGCGTAGGTTGCTCCTCACATAACCTTTCTTGGCAGCTCGAGGAAAGTGATATTTTCTCCCTTAGATCTTGAATCCCCAGATGCGAGAAAACAGAAGCCACACTTAGCCCGGTCCCCCATGGGATGCTCCTCCGTGGCTCGCCCAGGCCACCACACGCCGCAAGGGCCCTGTGTGAGGAGAGCAGAGCATGCGGACTTTGTCAGGGCTCTTTGCTTTTTTCTTCTCTTGTCTTTTTGCCACACCGGTCTCTGAGCAGAAACCAGCAATGTTTTCCACAGTGTAAAAAAGGATGTGTAAAATGCTTGCACAAATCCTTTTGAAGACTCTGCTTTGAGACGCGCCACTGGGCTCAGAGTGCTGCCTGGGGAAAACGCTGACCCAAGTGAACCGCTAAAGAATGATGCAGGAAGGTACAGTCGACAGGCGCACGGCAGCAGCCCGTACCGCTTCTGTTCTTCTGACTTTGAGCAGAGACCCAGGACTGGATCATCAAGTCATTCAGTGGAAGCGTCCTACAGTACGAAATAGGGATGTTTTGTGGTGCAAAACTTCCGTTTATTGAGTGGGTACAGCACATCAGTGTTGCTGTGGTTTGTTAGGAAATTCGAGGTCCGCGGGTTTGAGTACTTACTTGTAACCGCTATATATAGGCAGGTGATGTGCAGGTCCCCAGAAAGCACGGGGTGTGATAGAGTGAGCTCTACACTGGGAATTTGGAAAGCTGGGCTTTATTACTCTTCAGAAGTCTCTTCAAAGTCATCTAGCATCCGAGGAGATTTTCTTTCCATGTAGAACACGAGGGAGTTACACTAGATGAGTCCCATTTCTTTCCACCCTGTTTCTGTGAGCTTCTGAACTCATGAGACCGAGTTGATATTTTTTTATTTATGTGTTTATGTGTTTATTTATTTTGAGACAGGGTCTCACTTTTGTAGTTCAGGCTGGCCCTGAGCTCCGCCTGGAACTCACAGCAATCCTCCTGCCTCTGCCTCCCGAGTATGGGGATTACAGGCGTGAGCCACCACGCCCGGCACTGTGGTATGTGGTGCTGGTTGCTGCTGGGCGTGAGTCTCTACGCCCAGTATTATATGTGGTGACCGGCGATCGAACTCGGGCCCTTGCGCTGGAACCACTGAGCTAACTCCCCGGCCCCAAGTTGATAGTTTTAAAATTGTTTGAGTCTCTTGAATACTTTTGCACTACGCTAGATTCCAGATGGGCCGAGTGTAGACCCAAATACATAATGAACTGGAATTGAAAAGGTTTTCGTTCAGGTCTTCCGTCTAGAGTGATATTCGGGGGTCCACAGAGGTTCTCGCTGCTGCCGTGAACTGTGTGCAGCCTCGGTTACCATTGGCAGCCGATGTGACAGTGGTCCCAGAAGTGCGACGGGGCTGGAGCGCTGCTCTGCCTGCTCTGGTGTGGCTGTCCCAGCCTCGCCCACGGGGTCGCTTTCGCTGGGGGTGTGGGAGTGGACCGTCCGCTCCAGGGCAGAGAGGCGGAGCCCAGGCACGGGGAGCGCAGAAGCCACAGATGATACTCGCAGCGCTGACCTGGGCGCCTCCGACTCCCTTGCGCTCATGTCTTCATTTTTAACAGGGACTTGAAGGAGTAAAGACAAATATTTCAGGAGAAAGAAACTCACAGATGTATAATGTTCAGTGTGTTTTTGTTTAAACAAAGTGTTCTTACGAAAGATGGAGCACTTTAAAACAGTTCGTGAGTAAAAATGACGCAGTGGGCAAAGGTTAATTTATAATTGAGAAGAGTGGTATTTTTCCACACTTGGCTGGCTCGCGGAACCCTGTGTGCAGGTCCACAGACGTGGACAGTGATGTCCCTGGTCCCCTCCACTCCCGTCCCCCCTCCGCGCACCCCGGGAGCGGCTTCCTGGCCCACACACTCCCTCTTGCGGTGACGCCTGAAGAGGTCTTTATTGTTTCTAGAGGTCGCGCTGCTCACAGTGCTGTCTTTTCTGTGTCTAGATATGTTTAAACACATAGAAGCCACGTGTTGCAACTGTCCAGAGTCCCGTGCAGTAACCGCCTCACAGGGACGAATCACTGTTTCTCAGTCCCGTCCGTCTCACAGTAACTTTCCACCATGACTTTATCTGTTTCCCCAAACTTTTAAGTAGCATTTTTAACAGTTTCGGGCACTCAGACCTTGGAGGGTTGACTAGAATTGTATAAACTTGTTGCTAAAATAACTTCTTTCTAATACAGAAGAGTTGATTGCTGATGACATCTAGTTTTAGAGAACATTTTCAGTGATGAAATGGTGTCATGAAGCCGTGTGTCATACACAGCTGTACCCTGAGTGCTTGCAGAGACAGCCAGAGCTGGATGTTTTGTTTTGTGCAGTAATTGAACTCAGGACCTTGCACTTGCCAGGCAGGTACAACGGTGCTGAGCTA
>PVIR01017988.1:18050-34111 GCA_004026965.1 Petromus typicus
CCTTGCGCTTGCGAGACAGGCGCCGGAACCACTGAGCTAACTCCCCGGCCTGGAGCATATTATTTTTAACATGAAATTGAGAGACAAGATCTTTCAAAACATTAGTCTATTGGGGGAAAATTAATGAAAGGTTCTGAAACACTGACCTAAGACTTTTCTCCCAGAATTTCTCCAAACATTCTGTCCCACTCAGAAATTGCCTGGGTACCTTCCTAATTGTGGATAAAAGCACCACAGTGATCCCAGCCATAGCTGTGGAGCTTCAGAAAAGTGGGTAGTTTCGGTGTGCAATTGTGTCCCCCCCCCCATCAGGTGTCGGACAGGTCTCAGTCTGCCCCGACCTCGGCCCCGGTCTGCACGCACAGTCCAGCTGCGTGGTGAGCAGAGCAGGCAGCTGCAAACCTGTGTTTCTGTCTGAGCAGACCTGCTGGCTTGCTCTACACCGCAGAGTAAATCTCCCCCTTTGGGAGGAGGTGTTCAGTGGGATGATTGTGCTGATCAGACTGAAGCCTCCTTTCGACGCCAGACACTAAAGAGAGGAGTAGGAGAGGACGCATTTGGCTCTGGAAATAATCCCTAAGCATTGTGCAGGCCATTTCCACAGACACTGCTCTTTCCCCTCTGTCCGAGCAGCTCCGACCTCACTCCGGGTAGGAATCTTCTCTTCCAGTTGGACAGCTGAGCGAGCTGGCTGGCCATGGGTGACACAGGGTTCTTGCGCCCTCTTGTGCTCCTGAAAAAGAAGGCAGTTCCTACAGGGTGCTCCCTGAGGGTGATCGCTCACCCACATCACCACTATGACAAGGTTTGACCACCTCTGTTGAAACGAGACACAAATCACCTCTGAGTCCAGTGTTTTTCTCCTTCAGTGTTTGATTGTGTGTGTCAGTGAATGTGTGTGTGTGTGTGTGTGTGTGTGTGTGTGTGTGTGTGTAAGCAGAGGTGCTGGGGGTTGAGCCCAAGAGCACCGTGTTGCTAACTTACCCACTGCCTTTCCTGTTTATTTACTCATTTATGTACATATTTGGAGTCAGAGTTTCACTTAGTTGTCCAGGCTGACCTTGAACTTGCATCCTCCTGCTTCAGCCTCCCAGGTAGCTAAGATCACAAGCACATGTCATCACATCCAGTGTAGCTCAGGGCTTTTAAATTTCAGCACCACGGACACTAGGTTGAACAATTCCCTGTGGAAGCTGTCCTGGCCGCTGTGGCATGTTTGGTATCACCCCGGCCTTGCTCACTCAGAGCCGGTGGCACTAACCCCACACACTCTGTGATAATTAATACGTCTCCAATTGAAAGCCACTCTTCTGGTACTTTAGAAGCAACAGTACTACAAAACATTTTGGCTCATTAGAAATCAAAGTCTAAATAAAACTGAGTGATGTACACCAAAATTGCAGTGCTCTGGGAGGCTGAGGCAGGAGAAATACAAATCTGAGTCCAGCCTGGACAGGTTAGCAATGTAATGAGACCCTTCCTGTCTCAAAACAAACAATTTAAAAAAGGACTGGGGATGTAGCTCAATGAGAGGGCCTGGGTTCCACCCACAGTACTGAAGGAATGGATGAATGAAATTATGAAAGGGGTTTTATAAAAGTGAAAGAGATTACAAATAATGTAAATCCCCTGCAAATGTAAAACAACGAGTAAGAAGCCAACTGTGTGATTTTACAGAAAACCTAGTCTTCTACCACTGATTGTTCAGAACATACTAAAGCGAAGAGATCAAGGATTTTGTGCTCTCCGACTCTTCTTCCAGAACAGCCTATTGGGAGACGATCCAAAATCAGTGGGTGTGTTAAAGATGAAAGAGGAAGAGACAAAGGAAGAAGAACCCAGGCCTGACCGCAGTCCCCCTTCTAACCAGCATCAGACGCCGGCTTTCTCTCCATACCTGTCTCTGTTCCCAGTGGCAGGAAGCTTTAATGTGTGTTGTTTTGTGATAAGGTTTCACTCCTGTCTCAAGTCCAGGCTGGACTTGAGCTCACTGTGTACCTCAGGTAGGCCTGAGCTCACGGGCTCCTCCTGCCTCTGCCTCCTGAGAGCTGGGATTACCAGTGGGCACTACCCCGCCCAGATAGATAGGAAGTTCAGTTCCATAGTTACACTCCTTTGACTTTAGTGTTTACCCAGCAGACATGTAAAGGACCTCTTTGTGCTAGACTGTGGATGATTCAAAACTGGTAGGACATGTTGCCTGTCCTCAAAGAACTCAGGACCTCCCAAGAAAAAAGTCAGGGACAGAAAGAAAATGCCAACCCTGCAGCTGGTGAGGGCTTATCTTTTTGGTAATGCCCTAAGAAGTGTAGGTCCAAAGCTCCGAGAAGATATGTGTTGTCTTAGCTTGGCTACCATAGCAGAACACCGCAGCCTGGACGCCTTAACAACAGAAATTTACATCTTGATTCTGGGGACTGGAAGTCCAAGAAACAGGTGCCAACCTTCTTGCTGTGTCCCACGCCCCTCCTCAGTCCTATGGCAGGTGGAGCGAGAGAGGAAGAGACCTCTCTGTAGTCTCTGCTAAGGCCCGACCCTGTCCTGAGCGCCTTGTACTCCTCGGTCACCCCAGACTTGGGGCTTCTGCACGGAAGTGGGGCGTGTGGGCCAGTGGAGCCCATAGCAGCTGTTTCCAAGAAACAGACCTACATCTTGTTCTCGTGTGAAAGCCACAACCTTCTGAGGCTTCGTGTGGTACAGATTTAGTGCCCCTGTCCTGCCTAACCTCAGCATCCTTGGCACTGACTTCCTGCTGCAAAACTAATTAGCAAAACTAATTAGACACGTGATTTATGAATAGGAACATCGCCCCCTGCAGACCTAGTCCTCGTCACCAGAAAGCCCACCACAGGGCTCCTAACAGGCCCATTCTCTCGGACCCACTCAGTTGATCGAATCCTGTGCAGAGCCGTTGGCGGAGGTTTGGAGTTCGAGTGAGACGCACCCACTGCTTTGAGCACTGAGCTCTGGCTCCATCCCCGGAGCTAACGTCCTAACGTCCTAACGGGTCTGGCTGCTCTTCTGTTACCCAGTGGGGGTGTCATCTGTTCTCAGGCCTGCAGTCATCTGCAGAGGAGACACCCTCACCTCCACCCCCATTTTTGTGGGGCTTTTTGTTGTTTGTTTTTTAGGTTTTATTTTGTTTGTTGTTTATTTTTGTTTTTGTTTTTTTGAGACAGGGTCTCGATTTATAGTTCAGGCTGGCCCTGAGCTCAGCCTTGAACTCTCGGCAGTCCTCCTGCCCCCCACCCCGAGTGCTGGGATTACAGGTATGAGCCACCATGCTCAGCCATTTGTGTGTTTTTACCAGCTGTCACCCCATTCCTCCTCCCCCCACCTAAGTACCAGAGTCGAACTCAGAACCTCTTCCTTGCCAGGCAGGCGCAGAACCACTGAGCTTCATCCGGTCCCATTTTTCATATGATACATTTGTTTACAGTTGTTAGCATCATCATTGGGTAAGAGCAAAAACATGAGTAGGACGAGAGGGGTCTCCCAGCGGGCTGCCACCGCTGTGGTTCGTGTTTTGTCACTGTTTGTGCTTGGCGCTGCCGGTCAGCTCCGTCCACTCCGGCCGCCTTCTGACCGGCCTCCCTGGCACTCTGCCTGCCTTTCTACATAAAATCTCACTGGAAACAGTGAAGAGACCGTGTGTAGAACAGGAAAGAAATTTTGAACAAAGTACTACTATGGAGGATATGTAAAGAACTCAAAAAAATTAGATCAAATGGGTAAATGAAATGGACACTTCTCAGAAAAAGAAGTATAAATGGCTAATAAGTAAATGAAGACATGTTCAGCGTCTCTGCCCATTAAAGAGATGAAAGAACACGGAGATTCTATTTCGCCCCAGAAAGAATGGCCACCATCAAAAAAATCAGTACCACGCAGGGGTAGTAACGTGAGGCTGTGGGGGATGGCGCCTTCTGCATTGCTGGTGCAAGTGGACACGGGGACAGCCCCGGTGGGAATCGGTGGGGAGATTCTTCCAAAAACTAAAACTGGAAATTCTACTTGAACCATCAGTTTCGGTTCTAGGAACCTTCCTCAAAAGTTAAAGTCATCAGATGACAGGGACCCATGTAGACCCGTGGGTCTACCAGCGGCACGACTGGTAGCAGCTGGATCTCGGAGGCAGCCTGTGTGTGCATCCCCAGACGGTGGAAAAAGAAAATGTATTTACACAGTGCAGTACGCTGTGCCATAGAGAAAGATACGGGTCCTTTGAATGAGTGCACCTTGAGGCCGTGTTAAGGGAAAGAAGTCAGACACATGTGCTTAAACACCATATTTTCCTTATATGAGAAACCCAAAGTATATGTAGGTTGAGAAACAAGATAAAGATAATAAGAAACAGGGAGATAAATCTTCTGTAAGTGGGGAGAGGACCAAGAGGAGGGGGAGAGGAAAATGAAAAGAACAGGATGTGTTATTTATATGTACCAGCTCCCCATGAGGAAGGGAATCATTGTGAACTACAAACCTGGACTAATCAAAAATGCAAACGAAGAAAAACTTCACTAGGACACAGCCACCTCCACCTACGTACGCCTTGTTTTGGGGACTGTTGCCCACAGTGACAGCTGAATCCGTGGCGGAGTCTGGTTTGTGTGGCTCAGGTTTGCTGCCCTCGGGACCGGCTCTTGCCAGACCCCAGTCTTTACAGCGCAGTGCTGAGCACGAGGGGAAAAGGAACATTTCCCCTTCAGTAAACTAAACTGCTCACCACCCTTTGAAAGATCAGTGAGCAGTTGCACTGAAGAACAGACCAGAGGAACACAGGGACCAGGGGAAAGACCCTGTGCAGTGCGGGTGTGTGTCAGCCGGCCTCGGCCTGGGGCCCTGGGCTGCCGGGCTGCCAGAGCGGGAGGCTGGGGGCAGGTGGGCGGAGCTCGGCTCCCGTCTGGGTCCCTGCCGGGTAGTTGTGGGAGGGACCCACACTCACACTCCGAGTACAAGTAAATCCCAGCCTCTCTCTCCTAGGGAGGCAAATACATGCAGGCGGTGATTCAGTACGGGAAGATCGTGTCCTGGCTGGAGATGGAGTACGGTCTGTCAGAGAAGGAGCTGAAAGCGTCTGAGTCCTTTCTGCTGGCTGCTTTTCTGAACCTGGCCATGTGCTACCTGAAGCTCAGGGAATACGCCAAAGCTGTGGAATGCTGCGACAAGGTAAAGGCACCTCGGAGGCGCCAGGGACAGTCCAGTTCTCCGCCGGACGGACACGGAGGCCTTTCCACTTTGTATATGTATTTGCATGTTTGGGATCGTTTCTCAGTATAAATTAGAAATTCAAAAAGACTCTGTATCACAGCCAAACTTTGCTGATGTTTAGGGTACTCATGGTGCCTTACGGATGAAGTGTGGATAAAATCAAGCCATGTGCAGCCACGTCCTTCCTTCCTTCTCCATGGAGTCTGGTCCCAGGGGGGGGTGCAGGGTTCTCTGTGCAGGAGCAAATGAGGGGACCTCTCCGGGGCTCTGCGTACCAGCTGCCCCCACTCACAGGGTACGTACAGCCACTTCCTGTGACGTGACTGAGCCAAATGGCCACAGAGCACCCGCCAGCCCTGTCCCTCTTTACATTTGCATAACGGCCACTGTGTCCCGTCCTGAAGCTGTACAGGAGGCTCCACGCAGTCACACGCGCCATTCTGACATCTCACTCACCCCGTGCTGGCCGTCTGGCGTAGGTGAATACTGAGTATTACGTGATGGCGCAGCTAAAACCTGGATGCACCTCAACAGATAGACAGGTAATAAGAAAAATAGAAGGCAGTCGCTTGGCGTCTTTGTAAGGCTTTCTATTTTTCTTTCATTAATGATACTGAGAAATGAACCCAAGGCTTCATGCACGCTGGGCCCGTGCTCTCACTCACCCCCAGCTTTTTCTTTTGAGACAGTTTCACTAAGTTATCCAGTCTGCCTCAGAACTGCCGCCCTTGGGCCAAGGATCCAGCTCAAGCGCAAAGTCACAAGGTGTCCAGGGTTCGATCCCTGGTCACCACATACAGCGATGCTGACATGGTAACTCACGCCCACCAGCATTCAGTACCGTGGTGGCTCACGCCTGTAACCCTAGCAGTGGCCAAGGCCGGAGGGTGGCTGAGTTCAAGACCAGCCTGAGTTACAAAGTGAGACCCTGTCTCAAAAAACAAAAAAAAAAGAGAAAACAAACCTGCCACCCTCCTGCTTCAGCCTCCCAAGTAACAGATTACGGGCATGTGCCCCCCCCCCAATATCTTTTAACTAGATTATCTGAAGCAATTGTTTTGATTAAAACAATGATTTGATACCTCTATCAAAGCTTTATTTTCCTCACTTATTTGCCTTTTATTGATTGTATCTTTCCCCATAAAATTCTAATATTTACATGGTCAAATGTCTCTTTTAACCTCTTAGGGAAAAGTCTTCACTCCCCTAATGTTACAAAAATAATGATGATATTTTATAGCTGTGAGGGATTTGTGTAAATTGATCTATAATTTATTCTTATGTTTATAACATGAAGAATTTTAATCTTTTCTGTGTGGGTAGCCACTGTCCCTTCCCATGTTACAACTTCTGTCCCTTCCCTGCTGAGTTAGATCATTACTGTTTCTGTCTTCAGTGCACCTGGCGTCTGTCTGAATGCTTTGTCCTGCTGCCTTGACCTGTCTGTCCACATACTAGTAACCAGCCTTTGAATTTCAGTAGTTTTACAGTCAATCTTATTCTTCAGTAGGATAAGTCCCTCTTATTTTCTTTTCCAAAAGTTTTTCATCCACTCTTGGCCATTTACTTTAAAATTAACTTGTTGAGGACTCTTCTAAGTACCAAAAATTATCTTGAAGTTACATTTAAATGAGAAATTAACTTTAGTATTACCAAAAAAACAAACTTTAGTACTACATTTTAGTCAGTGTATAATTGTCTGAAACTCCATGTTTTTTGTGCACCTTTCCCATCCGCTTTTGCTGGGAGGGTTTAGAAAACTGTTTAATTGCCGAATTCCTTCTTAAAGTCCCCACACGTGAGAAGGGCTCCATCCACCCTTTCTAAGAGAAACCATCTGCCCCTAGGCCCTGGGACTGGACAGCGCCAACGAGAAAGGCCTGTACAGGAGGGGCGAGGCCCAGCTGCTCATGAACGAGTTCGACTCAGCCAAGGGCGACTTTGAGAAGGTGTTGGAGATCAATCCCCAGAACAAGGCGGCCAGACTGCAGATCTCCCTCTGCCAGAAAAAGGCGAAGGAGCACAACGAGCGGGACCGTAGGATCTACGCCAACATGTTCGCGAAGTTCGCGGAGCAGGATGCGAAGGTGCGTGCGGAGCCCGCCGGCCTCCAGGGACTCAGGAGTGGAACTCGCCCTTGGCTTGTTCCGAGAGGGCGGAGTGTGGGTTGAGCTGTCTGAGGTGAGGCTGCCGCGCTTGCAGGAGGCCAGGAGGCGGTCTGTCGCCAGGGACACAGGCTGAGGCCCCAGCATGTCCACAAAGACGTGAAAATAATTCCGCTGAGATGTCTAGGGCTTTTGCTATTTATTTTTCTTTTAAGCATAAACACATCAGGGTTGTTTCCACATGACACTGTTGTTGGGACTTGGAAGGTTTACAAGAAGCAGTAAATCCTCCCCCTCCCCTGCCATTATGCACTTCACCTTGAGCCGACTGTAGCCGCTCCCCCTGGTCCCAGGGGCATCTTCCCTCCCTCAGCGCCGGCGGCCGAAGCAGCCCCCGTGGTCTTCAGGGGAAGCTCCTAGGCCAAAGGTAGTAGCCGGCCCTGCCTCCCCCAGCCTGGCAATTGGAGGAGCTAAGACTTTATACTTCTTTTCTGCCCAGCCTTCTTGATTTCTTATTTCTTCCTCAGGAAGAGGCCAGCAAAGCATTGAGCATGAAGACTTCGGAGGGAGCCACCAGTGAGAAGGGGACTGAAAGTAAAACGACAGGAGAAGGGTCACCTGAAGGCCACCTATGATGCCACCGGAGGAGGGCGGAGTCCGGAGAACTCAGCCCCTCCTTCTCGGCGATCACCCAACTCAGGACTAAACAGTGTTTAGTGTACAGTTTGTTAGAGTCTGCGTAATTCAGGAAGCAAACAGCACAGCCAGGAGCTTCCCAACACCCAGCCGCTACTGCCAGTGGGTTCCCCAAAGGCTGGCTGGGGTCACTGTGCGGGACAGAACGGAGCGGGCTGCGGGCGCTGCCGCCCCCAGCGGTCGGCTCAGGTCGACTTTCAGGTCCACTGCAGGGTCTGGAGATGATTCTAACAGTTCAGCGCTGATAGATTTTACATTTGAACTTTAATAGCACCGCAGAAACCTTTCCAAAAGCACTTAAAGAATTCCTGCTTTCCTGCAGGTGGGTGGGGTGAGTGAGGGAAGGAGGGTGAGCTTTTGTTTTTCAAATGATCATAGTGCTAGGATTCTTAACCCACCAGAACCCACCGAGGAGCCAGGAGCGAGGGCGGGGCGGAGGGCTGGACCCCTCCCTTCCCCCCAGCGCAGGGGCGCAGACTTGCATCCAGGACCCCAGAGGCCGCTGTTACTGGTCGCGGCTCCCCAGCTCCCTCCTCACCAGCCTCCTCGCGGCCTGTCCCCTGTCCCGGGGCGCCCTGGCCCTGGCGCCATTCCCAACACCCTCTTCAGAGGGGATGTGCAGGCGGAGTTTCTGGATTTGCCTTCCCTGTTTTGAATGAAATTTTGAGGTGCTGAAATGTGGAAAGAGGAGTCAGAATCGTTCTCTATCTTCCTGGCTCTCCCTTTCAGGAGGTCACGGTGGTACTCTGTACTCCTGCCAGCTTTGCTGCTATTCAACTCGTTTCCAACCTAAGCCATGCTGCGGGGAATTTAATCTTTTCATATCTCTGACCTGGGGTTGGTTTATTTACATGTCCACCTATGACCTACGCAGCTTTTTTGTCTTTTTTTAATTGTTGGCTTATAAGCATATATTGGTTTATGGAACTTTACACTCTATCATACGAAAATCATTTTGACTTTTTACAGCTTAGTAGCTTAAATTTTTAAAATGTCTGTGGGTGGAAAAACAAGTATCTGCCCTTGTACAAGAGGGCTTCAGGCAGACGCTGTGTCTTCCCGTGCTGCTGGCTTCTGTTGTGGTCGGTCGTGAGAGGTGAACCGGCTTCCTGCGCGGGTCAGCGAGCCCGAGGCTCCGGCTCTCGCGCACTGACGCGGAGCAAGTCCTGAGCAGGAACGCGTGTAGTGTGTCAGCCCCGTGGGTCCGTACGCGGGGCCGAGCGTGGCTCTGCCCGCAGCCTGCATGTGACTCACCCGAGGAGCCCTCCGCCCAAACCTCGAACGTGAACATCTCGCTCTCAAACCCTAAAAACCCTGGCAGGCATGGTTCAGATTTGCTGTTACTCCTGTGGTGGCTTTAAGGAGACATTTTCGTTACTAAGTTAGGACCTTAAAAACCAAGTCATTTCCGTTTATCCCAGTCTTCTGTCCGGAACAAATGAAATTAAATCATGAGATTTTGCCTTTAATGATAACGGAAACTCATTTATACTTCTTTTTAAAGCCACATCTTGCCTAGGAAATGTGGAATGCAGAAGTGATTTTGCTTATTTGCTTAGCTCTTTAGTAACTATTTTCAGCTCTGTTGACTGGAGCATGATTCCAATGGGGCCTCTGAGACTTGAACCTAAAAGGTTAGTGAGCTTTTTGCAGGTAGCAAACAAGAAACTGTCCGGAAACACAGGACCTCCGCCAGCCGCTTCCCAAGTGGCATCCTGGACCCCAGGGGAGCTGGCCGGCCGGTGGGCACGCGGAGGTGTGAGCGGCTTCCCCTGCGCGGCAGGTGGCAGCAGGGCGCCCATCGCCACTCGGGAGGAGCAGCTTTGTGTGTTCTGGTATCAGATTCATATGCTTAAACTGCTTGCAGAGAAATCATGTCTTCAAAGCAGTTTTCAATTGCATATGGAGGGGCAAGTCAGCGTAGGATGAGTTTAAACAGATCACTTAGATGCACTTTTGCAGACCTTCAATAAATTTTTTAAAAAGTTATTTTCCATCATTCTTGGTTTTGCTTAGTCTTTGGGAAAAGCTTTGGTTGGAAAACCTTGGTGGGGCCACCCTGAGGAGATGCGGCAGCGAACCAGCGGCGGCGGGCGGTGCTGTGTCCCCACCCACGGCGGTGCACGGCCGGGCCAGCTGGGGGAAGGCGGGGTGATGTGTCTTCGTTAAAATGAACCAAATAGACCAGAGGGTTTGTTATTCATGAAATAGTGGATAGTCTGCCTTTTAACTGATTTCAAAATAGATGCAATTTGGGAAATGAAATTTAATTGTGTCCTTTAATAAATACATGAAACCTAAGCAAACCTACCTTGGATGATGTTCTGTGTTGAGCATATTTTTCCTTTCTTGCATAGCGCTTTGCCTCAGATACTCATCCCAGCAGCTCCGGAGGCCTAAGGAGAAGCTGTCACCCACACCTGAGTCCTGCGTTCCGCCCTGCACGAGGGGGCCGTGCGGGAGAGTGGGGCGCCCTGTGTGACTCTGCGGTGGCGGCGGGCTCCTTTATCCGAGTTCTTGCTTCATCTCTACTTGAATTCCCCTCCTCCCTTGGTGGTAAAATGTTTGTGAGTGAAGTAAGTCCCATTATTGCATTCCTATCCTCGGCAAGTGAGTGAGTTACTTGGTGCATAGCATGAACGGTAGGTGAAGAACCCTCTCGGGGGTGCTGGACCCTGACCCCCAGGCCTCACGCAGGCGAGACGGCTGTTCTGCTGCGGAGCTGCAGCCCAGGTGAAGAGCTCCGGCCACGTGCGCGTGACCTTTGCAGACCCCTGAACCCAGCCCTCGTCATAGTCCGGCAGAACCCTCTGCTTTCCGAGACCATCACCATCACTGGTGACACAATTCACTGGATTTAGAACTAGTTAAAAAAAATCCTGACTCTCAGAATCTCCTAACCGGGTCACTTCCGCATCACGTAGCAGTGATGGACCGGACCAAGAGTCCAGGAAAGGACATCGTGTAGTAGCTAGGGACTGTTTGGGGGGCCCCTGGGGCTTGTCTTCAGGTTTGTCTCACGGATCTCCGGAGGATCTTAAAGAAGACGCCACTGTGTCAACACAGACACTTGCATTGCTTATCATTGTATAGTTGCCAGTAATCTACATGTGTGACTTTGTGTCTTGCAGGAAGGACATCACTGCTAAGGACACCTTTGACAGCATCCTAGTGCCATCGCAGCCATAGACAGTCTGGGCACAGCCCTTTACCTCCTGGGCACGGTGAAGCCTTGGAGAATCAAGACCGGGAGGCCCCAGCACAGAGCAGCCGGCCCAGCCGTCACTCACCTGATGTTCTTGCGCAGATCCAAAGAGGGGTGTTTTCTAGTTTGAGGGGTGACGCCACCGGCATGGGGAGTGAGGTTGTGGTCCCTCAGCCTTCTCGGGCCGTGGGAGGACTTCGGAGTGACAGCTGGTGAGGGATGGGGAAGACCTTCTGTTTGTACAGCAGGCCTGGTCAGACACGTGGCATGTGGACACTCGTCTCCCAGCCCTCTCGCTGTGTCTCGTGCCCTTGCCCCGTGCCACCTCAGACCTGACGTGAGCAGGCAGAGGCCGCTGTGGAGCCCCACGTGAACAGAGGGTCCCGCTTCTGCCCACACTGAGGGGCGTGGTCCTCTGTGCTCTGCTGTGTCCCGGGATGACACGGGAGGGCAGGATCAGTGCTAACGGCACCAAGGAAGAGCCCCGCGGCCACAGGTGTAACTGGCATCGCTGCCACCTGTGACTCCTGCTGCCGAGTGCCAGCATAGCGCCTCTTTCCACCGACCTACCGGAGGGACGCCGGATGCGGTGCTGTGGCATCCTCACCTTGGAAGCACACCAGCGTCGTTGGCCCTGGTACCCCTGGCGCGCCTCCGCCGCTTGGCCCGGCCAGTCCCCTAGCGAGACATACTGCGTGACCCTCGTGAGCCGTAAAGTCTCCCTGGCTGGGCTGCTTCGGGGTCACGTGTGCTCGTCACCCCGTGCTGCAGACCCTACAGGTTGGCACAGCGTCATCTCCCGACAACCTGTCCGCGGAAGTAAGTCAGGAGCAGGGAGCCGTGGTGTTTCTGGGCACGTGACTAACCCACGCTCTTGTGCTCACGATCTTGTTTCCACACTGAAGACTCCTGATTTTTCCCCCAGTCTAAAAATTTAAAACACATTGCACCGTCCCCCTCGATACGTGCCAAACTCTTCCTAAAATGGCACGAGCCTGAACATATGGTTGGTAAAACGTGACTCAGTGCTCTTCATAGACCCAGGAGCTCACGTACAGCTCCCCCTCCACCCCACCTGACCTAGCGCATGGTAGACCCTCGGGCGGCTTCCTGTCCTCACGAGGCAGCCTCTCAGCTCTGAGGCGCTGCATTCCTGTGCGTTTTCTTGAGTTGGGAGGCCAGGGTCAGACCAGATCCCAGCTCACCTTGTAGCCAGACACAGCGTCTGAATTCCTTTCAGACGGTGAACTCGCCACCTTGACTTGCGCAGCATAACTGCAGAGAGGCTCCACAGGGCTCGACTGCGTGGCTGACGCTCTGTCCCCGCTCACAGCTCAGCAGCCGGGACAGATCAGAGGGGAAGCAGTGGCTTTGCTGTGGCACTGAGGTGAAGGCCCGGGCGCCAGGGCCCGGGGATTCACAGCCAAGCACCCGCCATCCATGGCTGACCCTACAGTCAGCATCGGGACAGAGACTCAGTGCTGCCTGTCCGGCTCTCCGGCCACGTAGACGGCTCTTCTGCCCGGCCCCCAGGAGCCCCACGGCCCCCAGCACAGGCCTGGCACCCTGGCTGCAAGAGGCGTCCTGTGTAGGAGACTCCCAGCCCCAGCGGAGGATGCTGCCTCCCGCCTGGCCCTGCTTGGTGGCAGAATCTTCATCTCCTTGGAGAGAAGCCCACACTTTCAAGGTGACCTGGGCAGTATTCTGGGCACGCGGAACTGTGTCCTCAGGCAGGCCTGTCACCTGAGTTTCCTTTATTTACAAAGCAGCTGCCAGATGCCCTGTGCCCTACTAGTGTCTGGGAAGTACTGCGTTTCAGGGAAGTGTGCTTTTCACGGCTTAATTAGAACTTCCTGCCTCAGAAAGGTGTGACTTCCTGGCCATTCTGGGGAGCCCCACCCTTTGCACCCACCCACATCCCTCCCTGCAATAGTAAGCGGCTGAGTGGGCTGGTCACCGTCTGTCTGTCTGTCTCACACATACACAGAGTCATTCCAGCTTCTGCCTAAGTTTCCAAGCTTCCTCTGAACCCAGCCGTGTCTTGCTGACGCAGCTGTTGTGAGAAGACTCGGGTGCCAAACACAATGGCCCCACCACGCCCCCTTCTGGTGCCAAGTCAGCCTCAGCACCAAGTTTCTGGGGAAGTTGGCCAGGTGAGCCAGCACCACACCCCTTGGTGTGGTTTTGTGGGGCCAGCTTCTCGGTGGGGACTTGCAGGCCCGGCCAGATGTCCTCCCTCAGAGCCCGGGCTGTGTCCCGGCAGAGCTCCAGCCCTGCATACAGGAATGGTTGGACCAAATCGCTTCCTTGCCCTTGGACTCTCAGTTTCCTTACTGGAAAATAAAAACAGCTAGTTTTTATTTAACTTTAAAAATTGTAATTGTAGTTTTAGAAAACATAAATGTTACCGCCTTAGCCTGGGGTGGGGGGGTTGTTTTGAGACAGACTCTCGCCATGCTGTCCAGGCTAGCTAGCCTCAGACTTCTTGGGCTCATTGATCCTCCTGCCTCAGTTTCCTCAGCGGCTGGGAGACAGGAGTGCGCACTACACGGGATTCATCTGTGTCACTGTGCGCTCAGCCTCCAGAACTTTCTCCTGCAGAAGCAAAACTGTGCTCATTAATGACAACGCCCGATCCCCCTCCATCCGCCTCAGGAACCGCCATCCCACGTCTCTCTGAATTTTAACTACTCCGGACCCCTTCACATGAGCGGAATCAATACGTGTGTTCTTGGCGACTGTGACTGAGTTAGCGTCACCCTCAGGGTCCCTCCCATCGCAGGTGTCAGGATTCCCTTTTCGAAGGCTGCGTGGTCCCAGGTGTGTCGATCGCTTGTCGATATTCACTCGGCGTGTTTCCCCCTCGAACGTCGTGTGACGAAAGGAGCTGGGAACGTGGGTGTACAGCATTTCCTCAAGACCTTGTCTCCAGCCAGCAGAACCCCGGTCACGTAGCCCCATGGGTATTTTTCTCAGGAAATGTCGTCCTTGTTCCGCGGCCGCCGGACCATCCACATCCCGTCGGCACCCTCCCAGGCCTCATTACTTTCTGTCTCTGTCTTCTGGACCAGTTTGAGGTGGCAACTTAGGGCTCTGAAGTGCAGCTCGGGGGCAGTCAAGTCCGGTCCCGCCCCACGCCTTCTACGTATCTTTCGAGGAAAAGACACCATCCTGCAGTGACCCACGTGCGGCCACGTTTACAGCAGCACAGCTCGTAATAGCTCAGTCTTGGAGGTGACCTACGTGTCCATCGACGAATGATGGATAAAGAAAATGTGCTTACACACAGTGGAGTACTACTGTGCTATAAAGAAGGATAGCAAGTCATTTGTAGGAAAATAGGGACCTTAACAGTAAGTGAAATAAATCAGATACACCAGCTCCTCCTTTTATATGAAAAACCCAGTATATGATAATTTTAGAGTGAAAATAAAAGATAGCTCATAGGAAACAGAAAGGTGCATAATTTGTAAATAGGAAAAAAGCCACGAGATGAAGGGGGGAAGGGAAAATCAACAGAGCTGGAGTGTGTTGGGTACACGGGCCAACTCCCCCCAGTGAGCCTGAACATCACCTATTACAGACGCTTCTTAGTAGAAACTCTTATAATCTTAAAAGTAGTTTCCTTGTGTGTAGTAACTGGGCAGCTTTTCAAGTGCTGGCTTGGGCGTCAACTCTGGAGAGATACACCAGCCGCTGAGTGGCAGATTCTCGGCCCATGCTTTATTTAGGTTTTCTGGTTTCCGGTCCTTGAGTGACACTAGCTAGTGTTCCTGAAGCCCTCATTGTACTCGGAAGGTCTGCTCCAGACCAAACAGACACACGCTAACCCCGGCCGACTAATAATCTGGCAGTTCTCCAAACCCGTCTTTAAATAATTTGTAAACATTTATGGGGTGAGGTGGGCCAGGGGAAATTGATTTCCTGTTATTAAACATTAAGTACAGAAGAAGACTTTCTAATTCATTTCCGCTGATCACGGCGCTGTTGCTCTTCCTAGACCAAAGTTCCCTTTGACTGGCTCCTTCCCACTTACCCAAAATTTCTTGTTCTCCTGCTGGTTTGGGTGATTTCCTAAAGCAGATCACATCTTGGGAGGCCTGCGAAGGGGCTTAGAATTTCAGTCCTGAAGTGAACCAACCTTCCCAGGAACCAGCTGCAGCCCCAGCGAGAGATGGCCGCGGAGGATTCGCTGCCGAGGGTCCTGCCGACTTGCCGCGGTGGAGAGGAGGCTGGGAGGGCACACACAGGTGCGCGCCGCCGGGCCGGGCTACCACCGCCCCCTGCAGGTCACGGGAGTAATTCACACGGGCGTTCACACAGGAGACTGGAGACCCGGGTCCGGCCCATTCTTTAGATTTATTGAAGTGATTTTTTGTTTTTGATTTGCATTTGTAATAAGGAATATTTCTTACATAGAGATAAGTATAGAAAATAACAATATCTGTATTTCTACTGCATAAACAGGCATAACAGGTGTTAACTTTTTCCATATGGTATTAGGAATGGAACCCAAGGCCTCATGCATGCTAGGCAAGCTCTTCCTAAATTGCCCAGATTGGCCTCAAACTCGTGAGCCTCCCGCCTCGGTCTCCTGGATAGCCAAGATTATAGGTGTGCTTCACCACGCCCAGGTGGCTGTAACATTTTTGTTGTTTTTAAGAAAATGTTACCAATTCAGTGAAAGCCCTCTGCTGCGGCTCCCTCCTGGGAGGTACCTGCGCCCTGGCGCAAAGACCCTGCATTCGCAGCTCCGTGTGTCCCACCCCCAACGATCCAGCCGCTGCCGTGGGGGTCTGCACGTTTTACGCGCATGACAGCTGTGCAGCCATTTGCTCTCCTTG
>PVIR01017989.1:0-34178 GCA_004026965.1 Petromus typicus
TTTCTGCAGCTATACAATCCTATCTGGGTGTGATTGGAAACTGACACCCACAGCGTGTAACTGATGTCGTCTATTCTAATCTCTTTTTGGTTGCTGTTGCTGTTGATAACCCAGCTTCACGAAGACAGATTACTGGAAATGGAAGCAGACCTTTAAGTGCCTGAGCCCAGGTTGGAATATTCCATGCTGACGTTCATCCAGAAGGTGTAGAGATTTGTAGTTGTCTCAAGCACACTTTAACCTCAGTATCATTTACAATTTCAAGTAGTTGATCTAGCACATAGTTAATTTTACAAAGCGACTAGCTTTTTCACCTAAGGATTGTGGACACATTACTTCCAACTTTGGTGTCTTTTCTGGATCAGAAGTAGTGGTAAGACTCTTTTAAAAGCTAACATAGGTGACCACCAGCTTCAGAAAGAAGGCCCTAACTCGATGCAATATATTCCAAACTTTCTACTAATCATGTCAAAATCCCCAGGTTTCCTCATTACCTCCATCATGAGAGTTTGGCTTTGAATGCAGCCATATTTTTTGCCAAATTGAGTATAGCAGTCTTTCTTGGCTGAAGCCACAGACTGAGATCAATGAGCAAATTGAATGTCACAGGAATAAGCAACCTCTGCCACTCATTCTGTGTCACTGAAATATGCTGTCAGCAGTGACTGCTTTTCTAAAATAAACCTCTGGGGTGGCTTTCATACTGCAAGGCTTCGATCAATAATCTACCTCTAAAAAGCTACCTCACTCCTCTGAAGAGAGAAGACCTGTGTCTGCTCCCTCCACTGCCTCCGAGAGCTTCTTGAACACATATTTGTTAAGGGCATGTCATTGAATGTGGTTGATAACTTTAATTGCATCCTGCAAAATGTTGACATTTGGGGGCTAGCTAGGATTTGTGCCTGGGTGACACAGTGTGTAAACTTGTATTCACCCAAGGGGTGAAACTAGAAAGAGGTGCAGTTATGGCAGCTACTCTGACAGTCTCTCCTGACACTGAATGACCAGTGCAGTTTTCCTGACTTGTAACCATTCAAAGACTTTAATAGTTCTGCAGTGTTTTGGATCAGTTAAAAAAAAAATGCATATAATATATCCTTATGCACTTCCTTCTAAGTAACAAGTATTGTAGCCTTACTGTCAATATTAGTAGACTTGTAAACAGAGCTTGTTTTGTTTTGTTTTGCAGGAATTAAGGATTGAACTTGAGGTGTTGGGCTTGCAAGGTAGGTGTGGTACCACTTGAGCTAAATCTCCGGCCCAGCAAACACAGTTTCTATACTTCAGGAAATCATCAGTCCTCTCTATTATGCCTCAAAGTAGTCTTTTTCATCAATTCATCTAGTTACAATGCTAACCAAAAGAAGAATGTGTACTGCCTTTTGAACTGCAGCCTCTGCAAAAAGCTCATAAAAATGTCTTTAGAAGCATTCAGGATCAACTTTGCTAACAGTAAAGGGTTTTTTAGTGTTAGCAATGTGATTAGCCACTGAAAATGATGCAATCAGTGCAGACACATTTGATAATGTGTTCACCATCAGTGATTCTCTTCTATGTGTTCACATGTTTTTCCTTCTGAAAAACTCCCCAAATTTTATCTTTGAATACAACATGCTTTGTTTCCATGTGTGAAACTGTTTTGAAGAGTTTCTGGCTTTCTTGAATATCCACTGGTTACAGATCATACAAAGTAAGGCTAGAGACTTTGAGCCACCTGTTAAACTGAACACATAATTAAAGTAGAACTCTTCATATTGTTTTTGGAGTGTCGCTATTTGTGTTGTTGGCAGTCTCTGTGTCTTCTGTTCTATCACCATTGGACCTTTCCCACTTTTCAAAGATTCTCTTTGATGATCTTTCTTTTTTTTGAGACAAGGTCTTACTTTGTAGTTCAGGCTGGCCCTGAGCTCAGCCTTGAACTCATAGCAATCCTCCTGCCTCTGCTTCCCAAATGTTGTGATTTCAGGTATGAGCCATCATGCCCAGTACTGTGGTATGAGGTTCTTGATTGCTGGTGGGCATGAGGTATGAGGTTCTTGATTGCTGGTGGGCATGAGTCTCCACACCCAGTGTTGCTGTATGTAGTTTCCAGGGCTTGAACCTGGGCCCTTGTGATTGTAAGAAAGGTGCCAGAACCACTGAGCTAAATCCCTGGCTGATTTCTTATACAAGGGTTAGCTCTGGGCTTGCCAAAACTCTGACTGAGACAAGTGCACAGTATAGGAAAAAAGCAGATGTGGGAGCCATCAGTGAAATAAGATCATGTATAGATTAAAATAAGCATCAGATGGGATTTAGCTCAGTGGTTCTGGTGCCTACCTTGCAAATGCAAGGTCCGGGGTTCAATCCCGGGTAACCACATACAGCAACACTGGGTGTGGAGACTCATGCCCACCAGCAATCAAGAACCTCATACTACAGTACTGGGCGTGGTGGTCCACACCTATAATCCCAGCATTTGGAAGGCAGAGGTAGGAGGATTGCTATGAGTTCAAGGCTGAGCTCAGGGCCAGCCTGAACTACAAAATGAGACCCTGTCTCAAAAAATAAAAATAAGTGTCAGATTCTGAATGAATACCTGATACTATGAGCAATTGTACAATTTAAGTCCATCAACTAGCTTGGGACTTTAGAGCCTATTACCAGATGCAGCTGAATTGGTGCTTGTCACTCATTGAGAGGAGAGGGCTTGATAGGAGCCTACATGCAGTTGATTCATTATGATCTCTGTGCATCTCTCTGTTAATCCATATTTCCAGACACTCCTCAGGGCTAGTGTCACCACCGCAGCTCCACCTACGATCCTGGGGGCTCAAAGTCTCAGAAGGAACACGCAGCCTAGATCCCTGGCCTGCACAGTGTGCAGTATGTTTCATGTTCCTTGAGAAGCTAATGCCACCGCTGATCTGACAGGAAGCATGACTCTGGCAGTCATCACAATTTGGGAAGATACAATGGTATGTGCCCAAACTATTTCCCCACGTTTTTGAAAATATCAAATAATAAAATTATTAATAAAGAGTTATTTGCAAATATTAGTCTTAAGTAAATAAAAATGAAACTTAGCATGCCTTAAGTAAAACATACTTTTTTAAGGGAATAAGTGCTATAATTCATGCACTACTATTCTTTTCCTTCAAAAATACTGTCAAGTCCCACTTATCAACACATTCAATTTTTTTGGGCATCAACACATTCAATTATTCAACCAAGAAACAGATTTATTCTCAAGTCCCACACTATCTCTCCAAAGAATGCTGCAAAGCATAAGATCCTCAGAGCATATAAAATAGTCTACCTTGGTATTTTAAATAACTAATATCCATCACAGAGATCTATATCCAATCACTGCATAATGATGTCTGTACTGTTATTTCTGGAATCAGCTCACTTCTCCCCTCTTTTCTCTCTCTACTTCTTATTTAAGGGAAAAGTGATTTTGTTTTGCTTAATTAATTTTATTGTTTAGATTGGGTATCTTTGTGGGTCTTTTTGGTCCCAAGTTGTCTCAAACTCCTTGGTTCCAGTGATCTTTGCTCAGTTGCCCAAGAAGCTGAGACTGACTGTAGGTGTTTGTCACAAGGTCCAGTGGAATTCTTTTTCAGGATGATTGCAATATTTTTCTTTAGTCCTTGTGGTAGACAGGCTAACAGGCCCATCCAAGAAAAGGTCCATGTCCTAATCCTTAGAACTTGAGCATACGTCACCTTATATGGCAATGGATCCTTTATAGATACAATTAAGTGTAAGCACCTGAGTTGAAAAGGATACCCTGAATTATCCAAATGGGCCCAATCAAGTCACACACACCTTTGAAACCTGAGAATTATTTTTCTGAAAGCATTTTATCAATGAACAAAAGACTGAATGACCAGCCAGAGTTAGGGAAGAGGTCGAGGGCGATCAGAGATCCTGCCTCTTAATACAATTTGACCCAGTCATTTGTCACCACCACTTCCTCCTCTGTCTCTCGAGCTGTTGCACCCTGGGAGCCTCTTCCGAGCCTTTGCTTCCTGCTCCTTGAGGATACTTAACACCGTGGCCTTTCAGCATTTATCCATTTGCTCTCCAGTATTCAAATAATCTTTTCTATTATCTTCTGTCTCTGCATTTTGGGCACACAGCCTTATATCACTTATTTTTAATGTGTCATTTTAAAAGCGTTAGAGAGGAAGTTTACTTAATGACCAGGTTCAACCTGTCCTCTTTAAGCAAAATCCAACCATCCTCAATTTTCTTTTCATTCTGGATCCTTTATAAATAATTTTCTGCCCACCTGCTCCTTTCTGCCCTGGCAGATCTGAATGATGGCTCTTAAACCAAGGCTTAGTGGAAGAAGGACAATTTTTGTATTTCTTACATATTTTTAAGGAAAATGTGATAGTAAAAGTAATACTTTTTTGGAAACAAACAAAAATAATACCAAACTTCTATTCCCTGAGAAAAGTAGAAAATTCAACAGATATTTAATAGAAGAATTTTAAATTAAGGAAGCACTCTACATTTTAGTTTGTAAAGAACACAAAGGTTTTTGGTATTAAGTAGGAAATTTAAGATCAGATGACAAAACTAATATCTGATTACAGTCAAGCATCATTCTTTCTTTGACTTCTTCACATTTTACATATATGTGTATATAAATTTTCCCTCACTTTTTGGAAAAGAGCTAAACTTAAAATTCATGTTTTCAAAGTACTTGTATGGACTCTTGCCTAAAACGTAGACTGTGGTTTCTTTTCTAACATCTGTGGTATCTTTTAATATTTTCCCCTATGTCTCACGTTTTTATGAGCTTCTGGGATGGGGTAGAGGATTCCAAGTAAAAAAACAAATGAGTGGGGGAGATAGTGAAAGAGAAAAAGAACAAAGGACCAATAATGATTATTTTTCTTATATGTAAACTAAGTCTTCTAAATCTCTTCCAGATTGAGTCTTGATCTTCTCTTTAATTTTTAAAGATCAACACAAATTTTACTCAAGTAAGACATTTGTCTTTGTTTTGGCCACAGTCATGGATGTTATGAAGTCACCGTTAATCTGTTTTCAAGAATTCTTTCAAGAAAAGATTTTGATTTTAAAACACAAATGTGTTCAATACAAGCCTTCAATCATAAATTATAAAATTTAATGAAAATGGAATTTGAAGCAAAATCAGTCTGAAGTAACACCTAATGTCATTCTGATATTTGGGCCAATAGTTCTTGGAGCAAATGATGGCACAGTCATTGTTACAAGAAACACGACAGTTTCCAAGGAAAATTCCTCATGACAAAAATAACTACTTGTATGCAAGGGATAGTCAATAACATGCCAAAAAATGTATGCAGGTAGAATGAAGAGGAAATACAGAAGTAATTTAAATGTTTGGATTATACTTAAAGGATAAATTGAAAACAATATCAGTGTCATTCTTTAAGTATAACCAAAAATGTGGAATAATAATTTCTAAATATGGAATGTTATCAGTCATTCATGGAGAATGTGATCTTTGCTCAGGTTGAGAATGAAATATGAAAAAAAACAAGTATTACATCTAATAAAACAATGTTTGTGAGCATTTACAAATGTCATTTGGAAGAATATGAGAGGGTTGAATGAATGTCGTGCCTTGCGTACACCATTTCATAGACCTTCAACCTGTCCTCTTGTCCTAAGTATCAGATTAGGAGTCTCTCATGCCACAGTTGGCAAGATAACAATGAAGAAACGTTCTGAGCCATTCCTGGCTCACCCAAGGACACTGCTGAGAACAGGAGCCCATATGGACAGCCTGTTATTTAAAGGTACTTTAAACTCTCGCATCACCATTCATTGTCGCCTGAATTCAATTCAAGTTTAGATAGATTTCAAATGAAACTTCATCTCTCCCATTGAAGGGATATGACAAAAATAACTATTTGTGTGAGAGGGATAGTTATTTAGATAGTTAATCTAAATAACCTTACAAATGATTTTGAACATATCAGTATTAATCAGTCTCTGCAAAAAGGCAAAACTGATGATATGTATATTGTTGCTATTATTACATTTTTGTCCAAAGAGACAGAACTAGAGACAGACAAAGACACAGGGAGAAGAGGATTTATTATGGGAATTGGCTAGGGAAGTTATGGAGGCTAAAATGTTACACCGCAAGTCATCATAAACTGAAGCTACTTGACAGCTCACTTCAAGTCTGAGCTCTTCAGAAGCAGGGAGGTTAGCATGCCATTCTTATTTGAGAAAACCAACTTGAGAATCCATAAGAGTTCTGTGGATGTCAGTGTAAATCTTAAAGTCCAAAGCCAGCTGATACACAAGAACAGGTACAGAAGAGTATCTTAGCTCCAGAGAGGAGAGAGGGAGAATACAATTCACTTTCTCTGCCTGTGCGCTCTACCTGGGCCTCCAGCCTCGTGCTTGCCTACACTCAAGTTAGGCCCCCTCAGCTGGTTCCTGCCACTCACAGGCAGGATTCTAGAAAGTCACAGAAATCCCCAGAAATAGTGCTGCTCCATTTCTCTTGTGTTGAACCCAGTCAAGTTGACACCTAAATTAACTGCTAAAGAGTCCCTGTCACTGTCAAAAGGGAACCATGAGTCACAGAACCTTAAAACTGGGCTTCCGAAGCCAATAGGACTAGCACACAGGGGTGATGATATCGTGACATATTGCTTCTTCTTAGAGATCAGTAGAGATTGGATCAGACCTGGAATTCTTTTACAAAGGGCTTGAAATATGAGATCAGAAGAAATTAGGGCCCAGTCCAAAGCCATCTCTGATGTGGGAAGAATTCTTGGAAGTTATATAAGTTCTGAGACTCCACCAAAGATTTAACCCACAGAGCACGGCCCCATGAGAAGCAGGTCAGAAATGACAAGGAAAAGGGAAAATGTTGAAGGAACTGGAGATAGATTAAAGAGCGTTATGACATAATTTATAAATATTTGAAAAGCTGATTGTAATCAAAAGCATAATGCACAGAAACAAAAATAGTGCTCTTTTTTTAAAAAAAAATAATTATTCCAGTTAGATCACAGCTCAAACCAAGGAACACAGTCCTAAGGACACAAGATTTGGTGAGTGCAAAGAGGAACTTTAAAGGGAGTCAGCTTTGTAAAAGCAAGTGACCGACTATAGGAGAAACTACATTAGTTGTTTACAGCAACAGTGAAGTGTTGAAGCAGAATTCAGACAAGGTCAGAGGAAGGAGAATGTTGCATAAACTACAGGACTTCTGAGGGTATCTTAAAACATCATCAGTAAAGGAGCTGGCTTGGTTTGGATTTCCGGGCATACCCTCTATTCAGTCACAACACCACATTATTTGATGTCTTTCTATTTCAGAAGATATTATTTTCTCCAGATAATTTGCCAATTGACATTAATTACAGTTTTCATTTGATTCATACATTTATTAAAGAATAATCCTAAAACAGAATAATTTTATTTTTTGTTGTGTTTCCTTGTCTTTTGGGGTTTTTTTGTTTGTTTATTTGTTGTTCTTTTTTACAGCTATGTCTTTCTGGAATAGGTAATAGGCACAACTTAATTATTTATAAAATTTTACAGATGTTAGGTTAATTTACTGTAGAATTGGATTGTACGAATGGCACAAATTTTCTACTCCATTATTATGTTTTTGTTTAAATCTTTCAAAGACTTTTAAAATGTGTGAGTGTTGACTGGGGCTTTCAGCCACAGACTGGGTTTTCAGTAGGTCCTTCCTGCACCTCCTTCTCCATCCACTACAGAAGACTATTAGCAGGACAATAGAAAAGAGAATATTCAGCCACTCTATAAACAGCCAGTCTACATGGATTATACTCCAGGCTTTTACCATGAAATGCAGATAACACAAGGCCTTCTCCAGTCAGAGAAAGGTCCTTTGGCCCTCCTAGGCAGCTCACAGCAGACATTTTAAATCTCATTGCTTTATTTCAGCCTCCACTCCTACCTTTACCAAGTTACTCCAAATCTCAGGCAATTGCTTCCTTTCATCTTCTATTGCTAGTTTCTTCACTCACCCTTTGGTTTTTATTCTAGATATTGGGCAGGATGGGGGCATAGTCTGCCCTTAGTCTCTGATGCTCTTTCTCCTGGCTACTCTAGACTGTTCATCTGGTGGATTTTCAAACCAGCACCTGGTTTGAGTCTTCATCCCAGTTATCAGTCTCTGATGCCACTCCACTCAAGTGGATGGATTTAGAGACTTGTCTCACGTTCCTGAGGATGGACAGTAGGCCCCTTCTGCAATATACATGGACGAGCCTCAGAAATAGAGCTTTGAAATGCCAAACTTAATGGGTCATCTATGTATTTTGGAAGTCGTACTGTCAGCTCATGGGTCGTACGTAGCACCTTTTCCCTGAGCTTGGCTTTCTGAGCTGCATCTATATTCTCTAGTATTTTGAAGACTTTCACCATCCTTTGACTGATGACTAGAAGAATCTATATAAGAACAATGAACTCTGCTATCGGCATGGTCATTTTCCACACAGAAGCCAGCACACAAACAAGGCTATCGCACGGACCTGACTCCCGGGTTTGGAGGAAGAGCTAAGTAAGTGCCATTTTACTTGCTACTGTTTCAAACAAAAACTGAAGTACAGTACTCTGTGACTAGAAATGATTTCTTTTACAATATTTAGATAGAAAGGAATGCAAAGAAAATTAAGGTAAAATAAAACATCTTGATAAACATCTAGAACAGTTATAGGGAAATTTATATTTTTTTAAAAAAATACTCTTAAAATGAAAGATAAGAAAAATAGGAATACACTTTAGTGCCATGCTGTGGAGAGGACGGATTTGTTTCTGGACAGGTTTAGAGAGCTCTCTAACCTTCTGCCTTCTAAATTTCCAATTAAAATATGAGCCCAGGGAGCAGGGGAATGCGTTTGTTTACACTTGGCAAAAACCGATTTCCTGTTTCTAAGAAAAAAAAAAAAAAGCTTTTCAAAGCTCTTTTGGACTTCAAATAGCTCTTGCACAACAATATTTTGATGAGCTAAGTGTAAATGAATCAGAAACATATGGGTTGGATTTCCATTGAGATGCACACGAGTTTAAACGTACGCTGAAGGGAATGCCTGGTAAGTTATACTTAGAACTGAGAAAAACGAAAATGTAGTCAATTTTCCAAACTGTTTAGACATACCTTATGTGCTGTCCCAAATGTGGGGAGTTTATCCTCTCTTTTTAGGAAATCTTTTATGGAAAGTAGACGATGCGTGCTCTAGAAGGGAGAAGAGTCAGGTTCTAACAAGCAGGTTTCAGGGTGATGTTATCAAATGAATGTTTTCACCCTCGAGGCAGCCAACACAAGCACATTCTCATCTCATTGATTCTCCTTGGCTGTGATGTTTTACATTCTTTTTTTCTGTCTTCAGAAAGGACTTTGTAAGGGTGGGGAAAATGAAGAATGATATTTTGTGTTTGCTGAAACCTGCACACTCTGTTTTATCTATCTTAACATCCCATGAAAGCAGCTTCCAAGTATTTCAAAAAGTGTGTTCTTTCTGTGAAGAAGCTTTGGAAATAATAGCATCTTCTGTCCTGAGTCACACCATTTAAAACTGCACTGGGAACAGTCTTGATACAAAGTGTTGGCATATTGGATAATCCAGAGCTAGAAATCTTACCTCTAGAAAAGACAATTTGATAACCTACTGGGTTCTACTTATCAGCTCAAATCCTGAAGAGCTTCTGAGACAACAATGGGTGGGAAAGCTCTGTGAGTGCTCTCCTACAAACTTGCATCAGATGTCTGTCATGAGCTGAACTAGCCCCTTCTAGAACACGTACAATAGACTACAAGTGAATGTCCAATTTGAGATAACTGGTTCTTTCTTATCTTAGAAAGAGACAAAGGCAGATAAACACAGAGTGTGAAACCATGCAAAGACACGGGGAAAAGGTGGTCATCCACAAAATTCACAAATGCAACTGATGGCACCAATACTTTGATCTTACAGACTTGGGAGCAAATAAATTTGCATTATCTCATTCACTCTGCCTTCATTCACTACTTTGTTAGGACAAATCTAGCATAGCAATACAGTGTGTGTATACTTACCTTCTATATTTTATGAGGAACTATTTCCTAGTGTTATCTTCCATTAAAGCTGGAAGACATCTTCCTAGAGCCAGGTCTAACTACAGAGGAAGTCATCAGCTTTAAAGGTGAGAGTCCTGAAAACAGCCACACACATGAGCATGAGAATATAAACCAAAGCAGAGGGCAGCTCTTCTGGTTGTAACATAATCTGTTCTTAGCATCCCTCTGGCAGAATCTGAATCATATTCCTTCCCCAGACAAGATTCTGTTCTTTCCCCCATTTTCCTTGGACCAGTTTGTATTAGATTTATAGTTTTTATTCTTTTCTGCCAGCCATAGATTTATTTCCTCAACTGTGACCTTATCTTCTATTCTATTTTCAAGTCATGCCAAGAACAAATTCACATTAAGTCATATTTGCCTCTGGTTATATTAATCAAAAATACTGATGGCATGCTTGCTGCATGATGGCTTCACTATGTGAACACTTTTTCTTCTTCTTTAATGAACTTGGTTGAGTCTGCACATTAAGGCTTTTTGACCTCTCCAAACTGGCCTGGATTTCCTGCCAATGGGTGCTTTTTGTTACATGAGCCAGTGATAACCTAGACCACTGGCTCTGGTGTCAAACTGCCTCAGGGTTCCTTCCCTGATCACTACAGGCCAGCTTCTTGATCTGAATACCGGGCTGAAAATGATATCTGATCCATTAGTCTATCAGGAAACTCAAATAAGATAGTATTTGGACAGGTCTGGGTACTTGGTAAAAGATTAATAAAAGTTAGTTCAGTGGTTAGGGATATAAATAGCTGAATGTGATCATTCTTATACTCTATAGGGAAGGAACTCTTTCCATCTTTTTGAGATGAAAAGATTTAGCAGCCTCTCTGCATGCATGTCTGATTTTCATGCTCTTTCCAGCACTGCTGCACCTTAGAAGAGAAAGCCAATGAGAGGAGCCAAATAATGACTCACTGTTATTTAAATATAACATGGCTTCATCAGAAGTCATCGGGGAGAACAACTTAGTTGCAGAAGGGATTAACATGATTATAACCAAGACGATGGAGAAGGTTTTAGATCTTTCCGAAGAAGAGAGTTGGATGAAGTCCCCTGTATTTAGAACATGTCCCAGAGTCTCAAACTTAATGTTCTGGCCAAAATATCTAAAAGAAGACATTATCCATATAATATGCTGCCTGTAGTATGCTCTGAATAAGTTGGCCAGAAGCTCAGCACACATGAAGACTCCCATCTCTGTGAGTTGGGCAGTCTTATGACCACAGTACACACTTTCATTTAGTTTTTGGGAGCCTTGAAACTGAGAAGCACAGAGGGAAATTACATCACTCATGTCTCCAAGCAAACCAGTGGATTAAGGTTCATGCTCCTCCTCTCCCCACATTGTGTTTGGCTGACCACAGTATTATCTCTGTTGGGAGAAGGAGCAGAAGTAACAAGCCACAAACAATGTAAGCGGCGGTTGTAAGTTTACGAACATTCTCTGACTGGAGCCATGTCTTCAGCAATTTCTTGCATCATTTCCTCTCCTTTGCTCTCCAAAGTCCTTATATACAATTTCCTTTGAAAATATCACCAAAGATGACAAATAGTATCCAATATGCAGCTGAGAGACAAAGGGACTATGTTTTGAAGAGTCAAATGCAGAAAAGTAACTGATTTTAAACATTTTCATGTAATTTTGTCTTCTCTTCTGACTTTATTTCTTTAATTATGAGTAATATGTTTAATATTAGTTTCTACAGATTTTCTAAGCATTATGTCACTGCAAACATGCACAGTAAAAACATTCATGGTGTTTTAGTTACTTTCTTGTCATTGAGGTACAATACCCAAAGCCCACAGTTTAAAGATGGGAAGGTTAGTTTTGCCTCACATTTTGTAAAAGCTTCAGTCTGCAGTCTACTGAGCCCAAGGCAGAGTGGCTTGGCAGAGGAGCATAGCAGAGAAGAAACTGTCTTTGGCATGACAGGCAGAGAGCAATCAAAGTGGGGAGGAGGAGACAGGCCCATCTAGGCCACAGCCCCAGGGTTTCATCTCCCCCACCAGCCTTGACCTCCCAAATCACATTTAGCCAGAAATTCATCAACGGATTGACCCACTGATGAATATCACATCCCATGATCCCAGTCAACTCCCAGAACACCGTGTGTGAGCACATGAGGCTTTGGCCAGCATCTAGGCATAGACCATAGCATAAATGTGTTACATTGCTAAAAAAGACTAAAATATAGTTACTGTCAAGCAAATATAAGGGACTTTTTGTGTAGATAGCCATACATGTGAGACCCACAAAGACAGGGTGCTACAACAGACACTATGTCTCTTAAAGAAAAAGAGGAAATTAATTTAAGGTATGTTTTTTTTAAGTGCATCAACATCTTCAATATTTTCACATGAAGAGTGAGAGCCCTTGAGCTACTGTTCAAAATCGAGGTTCATGTTAGCACATGGAGACACCATTCTTGGCTATCAATGCCTGAAACCCCAAATTCAAGGCACTGTTTTCCATTCTTTGTTTTAATTTTTGAAATAACGCATACTGCTATCTGCAGGGGAACTTTGCATTTCTGAATTTATCTTGCATTTCATTCTTTGTACCAAAATATCAACTACATTGCAACAAGGACTTAGTCCATTCTGTTCTTTATGGGGTTTCATTGCGTAGCAGGTTGGCCACAAAGGCCATGTTCAACCATAATGGTTGCAAAGAAATAAACAAAAGATTGACAGACACCAAGTGGCTAAATGTTTTCAAAGAAGAGCATGAGCCAGAATTGTTTATTCTTGGTGACATTCACTATTGTAATTAAGGTCAGCTCTGAAAATTTAAACACAGTTCATAAGAGAAAATATGTAACTTTTTATGTCCTACCACTCATTCATTACTCTAGTATATTCTCTCAACCACACTACAATACTCTCCTTTTGAAATGGGGATATGTCATGAGTATTAAAGAAAAAAAAATTCAGGAGAAAAGTATAGTCATCTAATAAAGCTTCTTTCCAAGTGAACATCTATTCTAATTACTGAAATATAAAAGGATAATTTTTAACATATACAATTAAATTACTACTACAAACATGATTAACTCAACTATTAATAAAATTTTAGGCTAGAAATAGTTTTCAGTAACTGGCAATTGGTACCAAATAAGACATATCTCATTTATTTAACATGTAGTAATAATTTTTTGGCTACATAAAAACTTAGGGTAGAAAAAGTGGAGAACTTTTACTCAGACAAATTTCAAAGATAAAAATACATCTTTTGTTAACTGAAAAATGTTTTCTGTTAGCTTACATTTAAAAATATAGGTAAGGTACTACAGAAAGAGTTTCCTAAATTGGAAAGTAATTTTTATGAGTTAAAATGATATGTGAGAGTCTAGTATTTTAAAATGCCACTTGATGGAGATAATGTCTTACAGAGGTAATCGAGTTAAATAGGATCATTAGTGGAGGCTGTAACTCAGTATGACTCATATCCATGAAGAAAAGGAAAACTCAGAAAGAGACACACACAAGCAGGACACCACATAAAGAAGAGTTATTTGGCTGGAAGCTAACTAGTTTCTCTGTCAGTGGGACTGCGTTGTTGCAATCCTTGCTAATCAGTGTGGGAAGCTGATGTCTTTTTTAGCTTTACACCACTAAAACAAAATATATAAATAACTAGCAAAGAAAAGAAAAAGTTTTAGTTTGGGTTTAGTTTGCTTCACAGTTTTGGTGGTTCCAGTTTAAGATAGGGTGATCTTTTAGTTTTGGATCTTGCAAGGAAAATACACCCAGGAGAAGCATGTGCTAGTACAAACCCCAGGACAGAAGGGAGAGAGGGCAGTGGGGCTCCCCAGTCCCTCTCATGGTGCGCCATCAATAAACCCAAGACTTCTCAGAAGCCTCTACCTGTGAAAAGTTGCCTCATTTCTCACTAGCGCCCCCAGGAAGGCAAGCCTTAAACACGTCAGGCTTTGGAGGACACAATCCATGCTCATATCACAGCGCTGAGCTGAAATTAGTGCAGCTGATATAATTAAATCCTGATTGACTGGATTTTCCACCATTGTAACCAATTACTTTTCAGTTTTTTTAAAAAAATACATCCCTGAAATTTAATAAAGTACTTTTGGGATAAAGTATGTTGCTGCATGAAATTATAATTATTATTTGAGAAGAAATAATGAATATCACTTTGAAGCAGCCATGATATCTAGATAATATTCAAAAGGTACTGAATTATTTCAAAAGGTGTCAAAACCATGTTTTCAACATTTAAAATTTCATTCTTATAATTTTTAAAAGCCAAAAACTAAATCTAAAGAGCAATTAAAACAAAGCATAAGTCTACAACATATTAATTATTGTTTTCCAAATTCAGTTTAAAAAATTAATGTACAGGCGGGTGGGGCTATGGGAAAAAATGAGAATTAAGTTGTGTCTTATACTGGTACAAATCCCCATTATGGAGTGCAATCATGATGTGTATATTTAATGTACCAATAAAGGTAATTTAAAAAAATTAATGTACAGAATTAATATCTCCATTAAAGTGAGAATATGTAAACATATCAGTATAAAGGGTATTACTGAGCAGTGCTTTATAGCCAAAGTCAATCTAAGAAGATAATAAAAGTTAAAAGGACATGTAACTACAATTATGTATATGTCTGTGATTTATTTAATCTAAAATAGACCTATCTCTCTATAAAGTAAAATCAACTGAAAACCCATTGGAAGTGATAATAGAATATATTACCAAAATAAACAGATTCATAAATATAAATTACATAAAATATGAAAAAATAGATCATAAAATGACAACTGACAAAGGAAATTTGATACAGAAAGACAAACACTGCGTAGTTTGTGTGTATCATATAAAATAAATTCACAGAAGCTGAAAATAGAGGGGTCGCTTCCCAGGCCAAGAAGGGGTGAATGGGGAGATGTTCATAAAGGGTTCAAAGTTTTAGTTCTTGTAAGAAGAGTGGGTCTGAAAGTACAGGGAGCAGCCTGGTGACTGTAGGAGCCAGTGTTATACTGCAGACTGAAATGTGTTAAGGGCAAACATCTTAAGTGCTCTAACAGACAAGTAAGGAAAATGACAATGATGTGAGATGCTCATTGATCTATTGGTTTGATCACAGTGACCATTTGACCATGTGCACACAGATCCAGCTGTAGATTTATATACCACAAATATACAGAGTGTACAAGAAGCTAATCAATAAAACTATTTTTTTTTTCTTAGAGGTGGTGTTAAGGCACACTGGGAGACAGCAAAGGCACAGCGAAACAACTCAAGCAGGCGGTGGCCACCTGCAAGCCAGGGAGAGAGCCAGGGGAAAAAACACAACTAGCACTTTGAAGTTGAACCTCCAGAACTACAAGAAAATATTTTTGTGTATTCAGCATAATAAATACATAAATGTAAAATCACTACTTAGATAAATCTATTTTCCAACATTTTAAAATCCATGTGTGTAGTACACAACGAGTAGGTTCATTGTGAAGAGCTGGTGCATGTACATGACACATCTTAAATCTTTTTATGGCCCTTATTCTTCCTCTACCTCCCTGCCTTGATTCAATTATAAATGATATTTCAAACCTCTACTCCGAGGCCTGGAGCTCCTCAAAGATCTGAGCGGAAATTGGTTGTTAGGAAAGTGCTAAACTGACAAAATTTGAAACCTGTACCCTAACATTAAGGATGTCACTAAGCAGCAGTTATCTTAGAACTAGTCATATGTATATGCGTCGTGGTGGCACACCAACCTATCCGGCATAAATTGCATTGTACGTGGGTAGCCATAGTTGTGCTACATGTTTATCTACGGATCATGCTTTGGGTTAATTCTAGCTTTTTTCTTAATTATTATAAGACAGTGAGTTGTAATTGGATGGTAAGTTTATAAATGAGTGTCTTCCTTTGAACTATTTTGTGTCTGTAAATTATAAAACAATTACCCAAAATACAGTATCACTAAGTTACTATGATCCTCTCTCTCTCTCTCTCTCTCTCTGTCTCTCTGTGTGAGTATGCGTGTGTGTGTGTGTGTGTGTGTGTGTGTTTATCTTACTCCCATTTACAAACAAGCTATTCCCCTGTCTTTTTTAGACTGAGTAGTCCCACAGGATATTTTGCAGGCATGATATGTAAGTTGTGATTAGAAGGATGGGGGAACAAAACACTAGCTGAAGACAGCAAGGGAGAGAATCACATGTATAAGGAGCAGTATGTGCGAAGGTCCTGGGGCAAGAGAAGCTTGACTCTGACGAAAATCTGAAAGCAGTTCAACATGAGTAGGAGTGTAGTAAGAGTTGTGGAGGTAAAGAGTTAGGAAGGGCCCAAGGGCTGTGGGGTCATGAGAAATAATCATCGTTTGATTTCAAATTGCACGTTCTTTCCTCCCTGCTGATTGCACCGGCTCTGGAGCTCCGCCTCCACCTCAGATGACTTCCGCCTTCACGGTATCATTGAGGTCGTTCTTTCTGGGACTCGCTATTTTGTATGAAGTGGTGACTGAATATTGATTACAACAAAAGGAGTATCACTATATAAACAATGACATTTCCACTGTCCTGTGGCCATTTATTAGTTACAGAGTTGAGGGAAGACGTTGGAGAGAGTGTGAGTGGGTGAGAAAAACATGCCACGGGGCAGCACACGCCCTGGCTTGGATTTCATAACAAGCGATGAAAGTTGGTATGTTGTTTGTTTACTTCAGCGAAACATGAGCCAGACTTTCAGCTGTTTCTGTGTTACATACATGTGAAGAAACATAATCTGTTTTTTTGTTTTTAAAGTGAAATGGCAGATTTCGAAGTAAAATGTATTAGAATGCACGATTCATACAAGCTAAAATTCCTATCGACATAGCAGTCTCAAGGGAAAATTCTTCATAATAATTTAAAGCATCTAAAATGAAACCAAAAAAAGAGCAAAAAAGGCTCAAACATGTATATAATGTCTTATGATTTAATGATTTAATGTCTTATGATTTAATCACAAACAAAATTAGATGAACAGTAACTGATGATATGAAATTTTTGAAGTCTCTTAAAAGATAGTACATGAAACATGTACTACCATAAATATATCATATTTATGTATCATAAATATATACCAAATAAAGCTTTGTCTTATACACTGGTCCATCCTCAGGTACTGCAAAAAAGGGAATATATTTTAGCTTTACTCATAATAATTAGGTACAAATGATACCATTTATATTTACATTTTGGCTCCTACTACTTGTGTCATCAGCACAAAACCAAAATCATTGCCAAGAAGTGAAATGACAAAAAACAAGTTATCCTAAAAACTTGAGAATCAATTTAAAAGTTATGAATGATTTCATTTAAGTGCCAAAGAAAGACTATTTCTATTATATTCCAAAGTTAAACTTCATCGACATGAACCTACCCTCAAAGAGCCTACTAATATAACCCTAAAGAAATTTATATATCTCTCTCCCAGAATACACACTCAGTTAGTCACTCTACTATCATGCAAAACTTAAAGCTGAGCCTTAGGCTCTAGATCCAGTTCTAAGTACCATTCAAAAACAAAAACTGAGGGTGGGGCTATGGGAAAAAATGAGAATTAAGTTGTGTCTTATACTGGTACAAATCCCCATTATGGAGTGCAATCATGATGTGTATATGTAATGTACCAATAAAGATAATTTAAAAACAAAAAACAAAAAAAAATTGAATTTTAAACATGTATATTTGACAGTTGGTCATTGTTCCTTCTTTGTCTTGTGAGAGATTTCAAGACCTAATACTGATCTTGATTTAGCTTTGATACTTTTTTTCAGAAGATGGATTCTCTGATTTTAATCTTTTGAAATATATTTAGTTTTCTTTGACAGCATATTATCTATTTTATTATATATCCTACATGTGTTTAAATTTGCAATATATTAAATTGATATTGATGAAATTGATATTCTTCATTTTTAAACATATGTTAAATTTCCCTTACATATATATTATTGGTATATGATACATAATTACATTTATCTTGAGGAGCGATACATATATATAACATTTCTTAACAATTTTTACGTTTTCCTCTCCTTTCTAGTCTTCCTTTTCTCTTTTTTCTTTAGGTCCTTTTTTCATTTATATTCTTTAACTTTAGGTTGATTTTGTAGCTTTTTTCCACATATTTTATTTATGTGGACTTTTTGTCTATTTGTTTTATCAGTTTCTTAGAGAAACATTAAAATCTTAAAAAATGGTTGTGGACTTGGCTGCTCATTTTTCAGTTTTTAATTGATCAGAATTAAGTTATTTTCAAAAAATTGATGAAAAACAGTGAGAGTAAAGACAGAAAAAGTATGTTATGCTTAGAGTGACAAATATTGTGACAGGAAGCAAGTGTTTGGTTGCTTGATGTAAGCTTAGGGATATTACACAAAACATACTACAAATATGTCTGAAAAGCAAACTAAACTGTATTTGGATGATAACAATGATTAAACAATTGTACATGATTTCCAAAAATTATCATGGCATATACTTAGAATGGCTGAATTTCATTGTGTATAAATGATTCCAGCAACAAAATGCTACAATGACCCTTGATGTAGAGAGAGCTAAGCTGATGTGCACAAATAAGTTTATTTAGATTTTGAGGAGTTTTTTAGTTATGCTTTCTTGGCTGGGACAAAATATCTACATGTTAAAGGAGAAAACAATTATTTTAACTCAAAATTTGTGAAAGTTTCAATCCACAGTTGTCTGGCTCCAGGGCAGGGAGATATAGTAAAATAAAAACAGCTCATGGCATGGCAGACAGGCAACAGTGAACCTTCCTACTTCTTTCTCTTTTTATTCCATCCAGGCTATACTCCTATTGGTTGATCTCGCCCCCACTTAGGGTAGGTCTTCCACCTTCTGTAATTCCATCATCCTTATACAGAACTATGCTAAACCAATTAGTGGGCAAAACCAGTATCAGATACATGTTACTCAGTAACTCCCACAAGCCTCCAATTTGACTGCATCAGACTTTCAGGGTGTGTGTAGATATAAACCATAACAGGGAATAGCTACCGGTATAAGTCAGCATTGCTGTAACTGCAGACTGCATGCTAGTTACTTAAACAGCAGAAATCTATTTTCTCAGATTTCTTGAGGCCAGAAGCCAAGGCCACTGTGTTGGGCTTCTCTCCTAAATGACCTTACGTCTATCTCAGGCTGTGTGTGCACGTGACCCTCCCACTCATTCCCACAGCCCTGGTGTCTCTTCCTCTTCTTAAATGGCCATTGAGAATGGCTTTGTTAACTCTAATTGGCTCTTTAAAGACATTTTCCGAATATACTCCTCCTGGGATGTAAAGTGTCAACATCAGAATTTTGTGAAATGCAAATCATCTATAACTATTACACTTCCACCAAATTGTTAAGAATGCATCTGAGAAAATTAAGTTAATATTTTCTGATGCTTGGATTACTTGTTCATGAAAAAATGCTTTGTACGTTAATCTGGTAATTGATTTCCATTAATTGTATGAATATTGTAACTACACGAGTAGTCACTGCAGAACCAACTACAGTATTTATGAAACACAATAAAGGTTAAATTTAGGTTTTATAGTGTACAGGAACACTGATAATTACCTACTCAAATCACATCATCAGTAGACATCAAAAACATATACACAAAGAATATAAGATAACTGACACAGGTTAGTTAATGACATTTTAACTTATAACAAGACCTAAATATTGTACTTAGTCCATTACTATGAAATTAGATACATTTTATTGTAATACTTAGTCATCATATAATTGATCTCAATGAAATATTAACATTTGTCTGACGGTTTCATTTTCTTTCTCAACAATTGCTTATTATACAAGCAGTATTTTTTTCCAAGACATATAATATAATTTTAAGTTTAATGAGAGAAAGTTTTTTTTCAAAAGTTTGTCATTGGAATTACTTAGCCAAACAAATCAGTCTAACATTTTGAAAGATATAAAAGCTGAGACTAGAATTGTGGTTACTAGAGGCTAGGTAGGGGAGAAAATAAATATTAATGAAAGAGTATAAAGTTTCACTTAGTCAAGATTAACAAATTCTATAGATCTACTTTGTAATATGATATCTAAGTGAGGGAGACTGTATAACAAATGAAAATTTTTAACAACGTAAACTTTATGCTAAGTTCTAATCACAAAAAAATGAAGGAAAGAAGTGGGAGAATCAAGAAAGCAGTAAAAGAAAAATGAGAGTCCCGGGCAGGTTTATTTAACAAGTTGTTTATACTTTATCCGTAAGTGTATGTTTGTATTCATCACTGTAAACAGCTAGAATTTTGGTATGTCAAACTTTAACAGATCGTTTGAAGATAAAAGTGCTATGTTTTCAGTTTTGAACGATTTACTCTCTGAGCAGTGTCAGCACTGAGATCTTCGTTGAATTTTTAATTTCCTTTATTCCTAAGCATTGCTGTGATCTGTCGGGGTTTTTACACAGGCAGTCCTTTTAGGGTGAGTGGCAAGCTACGTGGAAAGAAAACAATTTGGTGATTGAAAAATAAGATTAGTGTAATCTGGTAAATTACTTCATTTTTTTTCTGCTGGCATAACTAACTTTTTTCATACCCTACTTGACATATACAGAAAATACACTGTTCCTGAAGTCTCACTATCTGTCACCTTCAATCATGTGAAATTTAGTTGTATTTACTGCCAACTTTACAAGCATCTTTCTGATCTTTATATTCTTATGATTTGAACTCAAATTACAGACAGATTTCCCAAAAATAACTAACTAGAGTTTATATAGTTAGATTTTAAAAAGTTACAATGAAGCAATGTTATTTTTCCATGTAATACATATATCAGCTAACTATCTTTACCGTAAGGAGAACTTTCTGACATGGTGTTACTTAAAATAATGTTTTATTATTTTGGGATATATGATAGTAGTACTGTTTTGATTCCTGTAGTTAAAAAAATGAGTCAGAATTCATGTTAATGTGACCTCACCGGGGGGGGGGGGACACAAATTATGGCCTGTCATATACCTGTGCTATAAATTGGCTTTAAAATGTGAAGCAACCATTTTAAAACTTTATTATTGTTATTTATGTTTTGATGTGTGCTTGAAATATTTCCCTGAATAATCTTGCTTGGAAGAATTTGTAATATAGCCATAAAGTTTGTCCTGAATTGAATTACTGACAACTACTTACTGTATACAGAGTACATAGTCCTTGACTGAAGCACATAAGTATGTCACAGATAGTCATCTTCACAGTAGCTTTGCCAGCTAGGCATTCTGCTAAATAATTTACACACTTTTATCCTCAAACAACTTCCTGTCATATTCAGCTTTTGTTTCTCCTCCTCAAAGATGAGTCACTGCTGAAGATGCTTCGTAGAGAGATTCACCTCCCAGCCCCATTGCTGGAAAGACAATTGTCTCTGTGGCCAATGGTGCTGACCACACGTAGCCTCCAGTTGACAGCTCCCTCAGGGTCCTTTAAAATTACAGACTCCATCTTACTGAAATCAAACCCTTTCCACAGCACCTTTATTGCTATTTTGGCCTCTGGGAGACACCATATCAGAATCACTATGAGACAGTTGCTGGTGCTCCTCACACATGAGTGTGATTTGTGGCCTTGCCTCAGAGTTCCACTTTGTTTTTGCCCAGTCTTTCTGTGGCTTTCTCCTTTCCCTAGGTGCTGATCTCTGATAAATATTCTTCATATGAAACTCTGCCCACCGTTTGCTTCTAATAGCAGCAGTCTGTGACCACACAAAAATCTGAAGTGAAAAATGATTATGACATAGCACAAGTGGTGATTTTCCTTTGATCTTTTATGTCTTGGGTCCAGGGTTATGGGGATATAAATTAGTAATTAAAGTCTATATCATGCTTGCAGATACCCCTCTTGAAAGGTTCACTACTGCATACAATTTCCATTGACTTCTTCCTGCTAAGTTAGTACTCTGAAAGTGATACTGCAGACCTTTCTGCTGTTGTGGTAACCTCTTGTCCAGTGAATCAGAATAATTGCAAGCGGGTACAGCCTCCATGGCAGTCAAGTTGGCTCTGCTGCTCGCAGGGTATTATCTTCTTTGAAATGCTTGCTAGAAGAAGATCAAAGAGAGCTTAGATCTGTGAGTTAAACCATAGATTATGAGTTGGCACAAGACAAACATCTGATGCCTGGTTAGTCATTTGGTGAGTCAGTGTTCTAACCAGGGGCAGAGCTAATCAGCTGGGCTTCCTCACTCACCGTGCCAGGCTTTTGAGCCCTCTTTCCAAAGAGAATATAAAGCGATATATATTAATTCTTATAGGGTACTTGGTGTTGCTTCTGCACATGTTTTTCTTCCCACTGTCACAAGCTAGAGATAATAACTGTAGTAAAAAAAAACAACAACAACAACAACAAAACAAATTATGAACCCCTCACAAGCAAAAACTTAAACTAATCATCAAAGAGAAATCTTTTCTGGGCACTTTTAGAGTGGAACAGTCTTCTTTGGTTGGCAAAGAAGAACAACTGGAGATGAAATAGTCCATCTCGGATCACAATCTATGTGGTACCATCTGGACTACAATTCAAATGTAAGGATAACTTTGTAGGATACCGTATTGTATCCCATTCATATTGCCTCCACTGAGCAGTATCAATATCACCAGAAACACATCTTTCAAAGTGAAACAATCCACCCATAACAACTATCCACCTACTTTATACCTGATACTGTGTTAACTGTAAAAGAATAAGAGATATCATTAAATGAGGCAGATAGAGCTTTGGTCACAGAAGTCTTACTTTCTGACAAAGATCAATTCTCTTTCCTACCATAGTTCATTTGCAGTGGTCTATCAAGAGCAAAGTAATTGCTTAGGTACTCAGTTTATTTAAAAAGACTACCTTGGCTGTTCTTGCTGTGTGTTAGTCTAGAACAACACTCTTGTCTTGGCCTGGGTTTAGATCAGACTAGTGTCAGTTCTTGTTACCAGATACATTGTTAGCAACAGCCAGAGTTTGCCAGAATAATTCCTTTGTAACTGTTTCTCTAAACATATTCAAAGTGGAAAAACAATGTCTATTAAATGAGATCCTGAGTTGGAACAATGACCAAGAACTGAGCCATCTTGTCCTAAGGTACTGTAAGATTTGCATAATAATATTATAAATTTATTGTTTGAACTTGTTTTTCTTTTCATGCACATCTAGGAGATAAGCATTAGGAACAATGTTCTTTGAAATCTCCAATTTGTAAATGAATTTCCAATGATTAATGAACTTCAAAGAAACAGACTAAAAAAGAGTATGGAAGATAAGAGACTCAAAAAGTCACTAGTGCAGACCAGGGATTTAGCTTAGTGGTTCAAGGGCCTGTATTGCAAGTGCAAGTGCAAGGGCCCAGGTGCAATCCTCAGCAACCACATACAGCAATGCTGGGCATGGAGACTCACACCCACCAGCGATCAGAGCCACATACCACAGTGCTGGGCATGGTGGCTCACACCTGTAATCCCCAGCACTTGGGAGGCAGAGGCAATGAGAATTACTGTTGAGTTCAAGGCTGAGCTCAGGGCCAGCCTGTATTGCTAGCCTACTATTACAGCAGGATCTCCTTATTGCTTATAACCACCATTAATCATACTCAGCTCTATCTGAAGAAGTATTATATGCAAGCAACTAGAAATATCATCTCCAAAGCCAGATTATTAGGGTTCATTCACACCTCCACTCACATAAGAAATGTATCTTTGAACACACTGCTAATGTGTTAATTTCTTATATGTAGAATATTTTACTCATGGAGTTATTATGGAGTTGAAGTTCATTTACTTAGAATAGTACTTGGCATATAATGTTCTATAACTGTGTAAAATGAATAAAAAATTAAAATATTTTTCCCTTTACTACTCCTAAGAGCAGGTAACATGCTTTAAGTCTTGATAATAATCTCATATACTGTAAACACAGTGGCACCTTGAGTTGTTTGATAGTTTTATTGAATGAGTGACCAGATGAAACTGTTGAGGTCCTATGTACTAAAAATCTACCACATGTTTCAGTTCTACTCATGCATTAGTAGAGTAATTAGGCTAGTGCAGCTACTGGTTTGGTATGTAAAATCCTCCTTGGTATGTAAAACCACTCCTTGTGTTAAGTACATTTTATTTTATTTGCTAGTACAACAGCCCTAAATATTTGAGAAAAGCTAGGACAAAATCCGAGTTCTTCTGAGGCCACAGACTAGGTATTTCCATGATCCATGACATCAAGAGGGGTCTTTGGTGATATCAGGTACAGAAGACTGAAATTCAGGAGGACAAACTTACGGGAACAGATTAAAACCATTTCAGAATGTGTAGCGTAAGGGTTCATCCTTTACTGACTACATCTCCTGGTTTTCCTTCTAAGCAATTCATAGGTCAAATAATTTTGCAATATTCTATTTTACTTCCTGCCATATTTCACTGAGGTCTATTTATTATAAAACTAAAACCTAACAATGAGGTCATTGTGGTGAAGTCTACAAAGTCTTCTTAGGCGAGCTATTTACATATTAAAAGTTCAGGATTAACAAGAAATGCAAACGCCATATTTCCCTAGTGATGAACTAAAAAAGGTCTCCTTTCATTTGATACAGATCATGCACAATAAAAGCAAGCCAAATATTTCAGTTATAAACATGACATAAACCATAACGCATATACCATGTTCTCAGGACCGCGAATTGAAAAAGAAAGGAGAAGGAGCAGAAAAATCTAAATGACTATGAGAAATAATACAAAGCTACTCGAGAAGTTCCATGGGGCAACTAGGGGCTCTCTGTGCCTCAGCAACTGTAGTAGTAACAAGGTAGGTGGGATGGAGTGGGTTTTGTATCTGTTCTTCCAGAATTTACTTAGAGCTTAAGCTCTGAAGGAAACGATGGCAGGGAAGATTAAGCTGAGACCAACAACTGGTATGATACAGCATTATCATAGAGAATAGTTCTTGGAAAGTACAAGACAATTGTTCTGATTTCTAAGCAAAATCCAGTGCATACAGGCACAGAAGGAATTTGAAAAAGACCAGTACACCAACTTATGCCAATAACACATGCCATGGTATCACCAGCAAGTTCTTTTAATCTACTCTTTATAATTTCAAAAAATATTTCAAATGTAGATCATACTATACTTTTGAATGCATTTTCCCATGCTTAAAATTTTATTGAATTCCTTTCAGGTCATAATCACTTGTTTTACATGTAAAACACCTCAGACATATTAGCAGGGGCAAACACAGAGCTCTTGCTTCTTTGCTGTCTTAATTTTGACAGAGCCCACTTTTTGGCTTACTGGTGACTCACTTGGCTTTGTCTATTTAGCCTCCACCTTAAAGCTATAAATTTACAGCTCACTGGCTGGCATCAAAACATGCTTCATGCTATTCCTGTATTAAACTTTTAACTTTGCACAGTAATTGGCTGCAAAGAAGCAAATTTCAAATTTGGTTATAACAATTAAATAAGGATTTTTCTAGTCCTCCTAAATCCCCACTACTTACTCCTAATACCCACGGATCTTTCAAAAATTAATACAGTTATATGGAGAAATGAAGGGTGACACAACAGATGGTTCAAGATTGAACTCAGGCTAAAGAAAGAGATTTTAGTCTTCCTTATTTCACTAATTATTTCTGCAAATGAATGCAAGGCTGTGAAATTTGACCAAGTGTCTTTTTCTTCAGTCATACAAATGGAGATGGTGCATTTGAATACACTGAAGGATGAGTCCAAGTTTTGCCTTCCATAAAAGCTAAGCAAGCTGTTAAAATCTGTGGTTAGTACTGATAAACAGAAAGCTCCATCTGTGAATGACCTAGGACCTCTAGTGAAAACTAAGAGAGAGAGAGAGAGAAAAAAAAAACAAAAACAAAAAAAAAACAAAAAACAATGAGGTGGCAAAGACAGTGAAATGGCAACTGCAGTTTCAATATTCTAGTTAGGAAAAGACCAGGAACTGACCTTTAAGGGGTTTCTTCTTTCGGGCAAGCATTCTTCCAGGGTGTTAAAGTTCTTTCCTACAACAGCCCTTGGAAGGAGGTGCTGCCTCAATTTACACAGGGCAGAGCCTTCTTTACACGTCAGCAATCTACTACTGGAAAAGACAAGTATAAACCAGGCTCTACAAACTCTAGAGTGAAAGAGGATGCTTGGAAGTCAGAGACAGTCCAAAACAAACAAACAAGAAAAGGCAAAAACAAATGGCAGTCCCTAAGTCATAATTTCCAAAAAAGGAGCAAAACCTTCTTTGGTGGTAGGAGGAGGACATGGGTGAAGGCTTTTGGAAACTCATCTGAACAAACAAAAGAATGTGTGAGCTTTCGGAGACTGAAGAGTGTGGCCAGGATGGAATGCTGTGGCAGTACAAATTATAGAGAAGATGGCTGGCGTTTCATCTCATGCCCTCACCCGCAGATGTCTGAGGGATGAAAGCAGAAGTCCATGCCAGCCACCCCATCCCTACAGATCTGACACCCTGTAATCATTCTCTACATGCATAACCTTTTCCCTCAACCAAGCCTCCTCTGAGAAGCATTTTATGGTACACGTTACACTTTTTAAAAGTTAAGATACGTGGCTATTAATTTCACTTGGAGTGTTTCACAACCCTTCGAGATCACAATAACCCTAGGGATGTTGTGCAACTGTCATTGGAGATCTCTTGCCTAAGCTAGAACTTTGTGAAAGAAAGCGGGTGAAAGTGGGGGAACTGATCTTGCTTAAAACAGCTGGGTGAGTGGGAGTTATGCAAACAACACCGTAATAAGTTTAAATGTAACTAGTCAGTCTGATGAGCATGTATTCATTGAAGTTACCATTTTTAATGTTTCTAAGTGTGATTTTTGCTTGTCCTAACTAAAAGATAACTCTGTTTTCTTTTCTAGGACATACCTTTGCAAGTTGACTTAACTCATCATAGTTAATTTGAATTTATATAAGTAAGCCAGTACATAGCTGGATGAATGTGATAAGGGAGGGGAAACTAGTGTTTGACTAGGCAATCCAGTCCTGTATTTTAATTAAAAAGCACATCTTGTGTGACATCAATAAGTGCTCAAGTGACCTATCCCGACCAGTTCTAGTCACAGGCATGTCATTCACTCTTTCATAATAAATTGGCAGATTATGCTAATATAAGAAAGAAGCTACCGATTTCATGTGTGCTAGATAGGCTATGCCACAGATTTCACAATTTATGTTATGAGCTTAGAAAAGGGAGATGGCTAAAGACATAGTTTCAGAAACAAGAAAATGTAACCGAACAATCCATTAGGTTAGCTGACAAAGAGATGAAGAAAATCATTGCAAAATATGATGCTTTCTTAATGGTCAAACATTCATGGAATCAGTATTACTTTATATCTGTCTCAAGGCTATGCCAGAAAAGTCTGTGAAATTAGCAGTTGTAGGCTAATTACTCTGACTGAGTAATTAACATTTTCTTATAAGCATTTGGCTGAGCCATAAAATTTATTTGATTGGTAGTCAAAATTTCTTTGTTCAAAAGACAAAGATGAGGACATAAAAGGGAGAGCTATTAATTGTACCAATAAATAAAATAAAAAATTTTTATATGGCACACAATATTTCATTACTTAATGCCCTTCTGTGAAAAACTAGGCTAGTTCACATTCTCAGAGACAGATGAGAGTTTTCAGTGGCAATAGGAGCTCGGGGAGATCATAGAAGAATCTGAGGTAGATTATGATTAGAGGTGATCATGAGTAAATACATATAGTCTAGTATATACCCACTCAGATATATTGTGAAGACTAGTTGTTTGTCTTTAGTTGGAAGATTAAATTTATTCAGAAGTCCTATTTTGCCATTTTAATATTTTTTAGGAAATCTTTGTCATATAGGAAATCTTTTAATAAAATTTAAAAATAAAGTATACCTACTGCTACATTACTCATTAAGTGCAAACAAAAATCTTTTAGTATATAGGTTTTGCTGGTAATTCCTAGAAACTATAGAACAGATAAAACAAAGCAAGTCAAACATTTTACACCTCATATTTGAATTCAACAATCTTTATCTGCTCTATCATGCACCACATATACATGCATACTCACAAATGCACACATAAAACCCAAACAGAAATTAATACTTGCTCAAAATAGAACAGATCATCAATAATTTCTAGAATTTTCTGAAAACCTTTAATATACTGATATTACATTTGACAAATTCTTGCTTTCTGACACTAGTAGCCCTTTATATGCAATCACCCTATAGTTGGGCATTATTCCAACATGATAAGAAGATAAATCTATTTATTACACCTGGTTTCATTTGTATTATTCCAATATTTTCAATGTTATGTGTTCCCAGTTTTTATAGTTCAGCTAAAGGTGAATGAGTATCATTTTATATACTATAAAATGAATACATAATTAAGTTTTTCTCAAACATGTAATCTCTAGATAATTTTAAAGCAAGTTAATACTTTTTAAAAGAAAATAATTATATCATTTAAATTATTCCACAGTAGGACCATTTGGAAATATTCCAATTTTCTTAGGAAATTTTTGCAGAACATTTGAAAAACTTAGATCTTGCTTCAGTATTGCATGTGTAGCATCTACTGATATTTCGATAGATTTTTTTTCTTGCTCTGGTTTTAATTTTCCAACAATCTTTGGTTAAAAAAAATAGTTGCATACTCAGTGGTGTACAAAAATTGTTCGCAGATGTAATGGCGGAAAACTTCACAAGCAAAAGAGAAGAATTTGACAGATTGATAAGTGAGGCATTCAAGACACCAACTAATCATAATTTTTAAAAAAAATCTACACCCAGGCATACAATTATCACAATACCAGAATTGCAAAACATGACCGAAAGCACATAGAGAAAATGAAACAGATCACATACAAAGTAATGCCAATCAGAATTACAGTAGACATTTCAACACAAACTCTCACACCAAGAGAGAGAGCCTGGAGAGCAGTATTTCAAGCCCTAAAAGAAAACAACCTTCAACCTAGACTGATGAATCTTGCAAAACTATCCTTCAAAATCAGTGAGGAAATGAAATATTACCATGACCAAGAACACCTGAGACTTTTCATGAATACTAAATTTGCATTACAAAAAACTCTAAATACTATCCTAGGAAAAGACAGCGAGACTCACAATTACATGAAGCCAAACAGAATGAAAGCGCTAGGTGAAACAAGAAATTAGATGGCAGGGAAAAAAGGAATAATAAAAGAACCAACAACAGAAAAATATCATGACAAGGACAAGTCAATCCGTATCAGTTAAAATCATCAATGTTAATGACCTCAGTTCACCAATTAGAAGAAATGGACTGGTAGAATGGATCAAGAAGCAAGATCCAACAACATACTGTATTCCACAAAAACACTTAATAAAACAGAAATCCTTACACTGAAAGTAAAAGGATGGAAAACTATTCTCCATGCAATAGGACATTTCCTAAAGCAGGAGTAGATATCTTCTTTGCAGACAAGATAAACTTCAAACTAAAACTAATTGAGACAGACAAACAAAGTCACTAAATTTTTGTCCAGGGAACAATCCTAGAGGAAGAGATGACGATCATAAATATATATGCACCAAATGTCAGGACACCCAACTATGTAAAACAAATGCTAATGAACATAAAAAACTAAGTAAGCACAAGTACAAAAGTAGTAGAGGACTTCAACACCCCACAGTCACAAATAGATGATCAACTAGACAAAAAAATCAACAATAAAATACTAAAACAGAACCAAACTTTTGAACAAATGGGCTTAATAGATGTCCACTGAGTCCTCCACTCCACAAAACTGGAATCTATATTCTTCTCCATTTCATGTGGGTCATTCTCCAAAACAGACCACACATTAGTCCATAGAACTTGTTTAAGTAAATGCAAAGGAATAGAAGTTATCCCCTGCCTTCTGTCAGACCACAGTGCTTGAAATTGCAAGTGAATAGCAAAAGAAATCCCAAGAACTTCATAAAAACATGGAAGTTGGATAACACTCTCCTGAATAACCAATGGATCACAGACAAAATTAAACAAAAAATTGGATAGTTTCTACAAAAAATGACACAACATACAGGAACTTATGGAACATAATGAAAGCGGTGCTACAAAGAAAATTCATAATATTGAATTCTCATGCTAGGAAAACAAAAAGCTCAAATAAACAACCTATTGTTTCCTCAAGTTTTCAGAAAAAGAAAAGCAAAAACCCTGAAGTTCTTGAGAGAGAGAAAATTATCACGATCAGAGGATAAATAAATGTAACGGAGACTGAGACAAAATATACAAAAAAATCAATCAAGAATTAGTTTTTTGAAAGAATAAGTAAAATTGACAAACCGTTAGACAATCTTATCAAAAAAAGAAGGAAAAAGCCCAAATTCATGCAGTTATGAATTAAAACGGTGAAATCACAACAGACCAGCAGAAATCCAGAGGATTTATACAATACCTACTTCAAAAACCTGTACTCCAAAAGATGGAAAATAGAGAAGAAATGGACAGACTCCTAGACACATGTGAACTACCAAAGTTGAACAAAGAAGATATAAACCTACTAAATTCCCCAATGTCATTCAGTGAAATTGAGAATGTAATTAGAAACCTGTCACCAAAGAAAACTTCTGGTCCTGATGGCTTCAGTGCTGAATTCTATAAGACAATTAGAGAAGAGCTAACACCATTACTTTTCAAACTCTAATGAAATTGAAAGGGATACAAGACTCCCAAATTCATATCTCAAAGCAACCATTATATTGATTCCAAAAGCAGAGAAAGACCCAATCAAAAAAGAGAACTACAGGTCCATCTCTCTACTGAATATATATGCAAAAATTCTCAATAAGATGCTGGAAAAAAGAATACAGAGAATCAACAAGAAGATTATACACCCTGACCAAGCTGAATTCATCCCAGGGATGAAGGATGGTTCAACATATGTAAATCAAATGCAATACACTACAGTAACAGACTCAAGGACAAAAACAATATAGTCATCTCAATACATGCAGAAAAAGTATTCAACAAAATCCAACACTGATTTATGATCAAAACCAGAGAGAAAGATGCAATAGACGGTCTTTACCTCAACCTGATAAGGGCTATTTATGAAAAACTAACAATCAGCATCATACTAAATGGTGAAAAATAGAAACCTTTCACAGTAAAATCAGGAACAAGACAAGGATGTCCAGTACCATCACTTCTATTCAATATAGTTCTGGGAACATTGGCCACAGTAATCACAGAAGAAAAAAATAAATAAATAAAAGGAGAAATTAAGCTGTCACTATTTGCTGATGGCATGATACTCAATATCGAAGATCCCAAAAACTCAGCAAGGAATCTACCTGACTTAATCACCAGGTTCAGTATAGTATCTGGGTACAAGGTCAACACTCAAAAATTAATAGCCTTGCTATTCACAAATAACAGACTCACAGAGAGAAAAGCAGAGGAAAAATTTCCTTTCATGATAATACCCCCCAAATAAAAATATACAAATTGATTTAACAAAAGAGGTGAAAGACCTCTTCCTTGAAAACTACAGCACTCTGATAAAGGAGATTGAAGAGAATATCAGAAAATGGAATGACATCCCTCGCTCCTGGATAGAAAGAACCAATATCATCAAAATGACAATACTGCCAAAACTACTGCACTGATTCAATGCAATCCTGATTGAAATCAGGTATATTTCATAGAGCTAGAGAAAATAATCCAAAAATTCATCTGGAACTACAAGAGACCTAGGATACCAAAAACAATTCTAGCCAACAAGGACATGACAGTGAGTATCAAAATCCCCAATTTGAAATTATACTCTAAAGCCACTGTGATAAAAACTGCATGGTACTGACAAAGAAGCAGACTTTAGGAACAATGGAACAAAGTACAAGGTGCACACACAACTCTAGACTGAGCCACCTCGTCTTTGACAAAGGAGCTAAATACCCTCAATGGAGGAAAGATAGCCTCTTAAACAGTGCTGGGAAAACTGAATTTCAATCTGCCAAAGATTATAGCTAGATCCATGTTTTTCACCATGCATCAAACTAAAATCAAAGTGGATTAGAGACCTAAATATTGAAACAGAAACGCTAATCCTATTGAAAAAGAGGTTAGGTGGAACTTTTGGAGACACTGGCTTAGGGAAAGACTTTGTCAAGAAAACCTCAGAAACATGGGATCTAGCAGAAAATATCAACGATTGTGATTTTGTCTCATTAAAAAGCTTCTGTACAGCAACAGAATCGACCAACAGAGTGAATACTCAACCTGTAAGTTGGGGAAAATTTTAGCAGCTGTTCCTCAAAGGACTACTATATAGAATACATAGAGAAATTTAAAAAGTCAGTTCCCCTAAATTTAAAGACTCAATCCAAAAATGGACATCTGAGATGCACAGAAATTTTTCAGATGAAGAACTAAAGGCCACCAAAAAACTGATCAACACCACTGGTCCTTCGAGAAACAGAAGAAAACAAGAATGAGATTCCATTTCACTCCAGAAAGCATGGTTGCTACCAGAAAATCAACCAACAAAGAAAGCTGGTGGGGCTAATGGGAGAAAAGAACCCTTCCCCACTGTTGATGGGAGTGTAGACTATGGCAACTACTATGGAGACAGTATGGATATTCCTCAAAAAGCTATTATTAGAGGTCCCATTTGACCATGCTATTTCCCTGTTAGGTATATATGCAAAAAAATTAAAGTATTGTATTACACAACATATATACATCCATGTTTATAGTAGCTCAGTTTGTAATAGCTAACTCTCGGAACAACTCAAATGCTCATCAATGACCAACTGGATAAAGATCTGTTTTTCTTATAAAATAGTGTTACTCAGCCATAAAGAATGATAAATTTGTGTCATTTATACTCAAATAGATGTACCTTGAGGATGAACTTATAAGGGAAATTAGTAAAATAAACATGTTGTAAATTGTTATTGTTTCTCTAGTATGAGGAACTAAAGGTATAATTGAGTCCAGAATGTATGATTGACATTGTGACATAGGAAGAAAATGTTCAAAGAGAAAAGGGAAAGGGGTAGGGGAAATAAATAGGGAAAAAAATTGATAGTAAAAAAAATGGAATAAAGCTCATGCATATATGGGGTTGGGGGAGTAGAGTGGGTAGGGGAAAGGAAAAATGAGAATTAAGATATATAACATACAGGTAGAAAATTTTAATATTAAATATGATCATAACATATATGTAAAATAAACTCAACCAATAAACCAATAAACTCAATTTAAAAAAAATTAGCTGCAGACTTGAAGTAATATTTGCTCTGCATACACAAACCTAAAGGATTCATCTGATGAATAAAAGCAATAACTTTACTACTGAGTAATGGCTAAGTATTGCTCCATCCCCAACAAATTGATTTTCTTAGCATTTTTTTCATAACCAAAAGAACAGTTAAAATACAAGTTAACAGTCTGTAACAATTACTAGGTAGATTTTCATGTCCAATTTCTTCTTGTTCAGTCCAGTTTCATGTGAACCCGTTTGTCATTTTGCATTAGAGGGATTTCTGCAGAAAGAACCATTATTAAGTGTTGCCTCAAAGAATATTGTTGTTCAGTTAGTCCAACGACATGCATCCTGCGAACATGGCATACTCTCCTACTGTCTTGTGCTTCAACACTTAAAACAAACCTCACCAGACATGTCTAGAAGCTAAGATTGCATTTGTTTTTCAATCTTCTTTCTTATTTTAATCTCCAAAAGAAAACCTTGTGTTACTAAACTGGTCTGAAATGTGAGCCTTTAAAAAATATGTGGCATTAATATAATTTTATACTCAAAAAGTACAAAGAGCAAAAGACAAAAGGGCAAGGAAAGAAACCATTTGTTTTAGGCCATGTATGATGTTGAACTTTGGTGGAATGAGTCCAAGATGGAATTAAATCCAAATGTTTCCTAGTTCCCACTATCTTAATAGCCTCATATTTCCTTCATTTCATCTCATCTACAACTTTCATATTTAAAATCATCATCTTTGAAACACTGAACCCATTTTGGAATGTCTATTTACTGAGACA